>MU674179.1:3404-76770 GCA_026770625.1 Nicotiana glauca | reverse complement strand
GAGGGGGGGTTGAGGGGGTTTGTGCGTTTGGGGGTGAGAGCAGTAGGGTGGGGTGTTGGGGGTGGAAAGGAGGCAATCAACGTGGAATGCCACTTATGGAACTTGTTTTCTCTACTCCCACCAGTTAAGTCATTTTTCTGATTTTTAAGGAACTTGTTTTCGTAAAGAAAATGTTTGGAAAAACATTTTAACCTACTAAACATGGGAAAATTGGGAACTATTTAGTTTTCCACTTTAACTCCATACCATAAACACCCTTGAAGTAATCTGCTTTTATTGCCAACAAAGTGAGCATCTGCTTTTATTGCCAACAAAGTGAGCATCTGCTTTTTATTGCACTTCCAAAAGTTTTCAATATGTTAAATGACAGACTGTTTTTCCTGTCTTTACAATGCCCTTATATATTGCTAATTCTGTTTGTTCTGTAAATATAAAAGAATGGAGTTTATGTGCATGTGGCGCTGCATATGTCTCATACTAGTTTTCTACCATTGTGATAATTGTTTCAGCAACATCGGGAACTAGCACGTGAGGCAGTTCGGAAGTCGTTAGTTCTTCTAAAGAATGGAAAGGGTATAACAAAACCATTTCTGCCACTAGAGAGGAATGCGAAGAAAATTCTTGTAGCAGGAAAACATGCTGATGACCTTGGATTCCAATGCGGAGGGTGGACTAAAACTTGGGAAGGAATGGGTGGCAGAATCACGATTGGTAAGTAATTACTTATTGCATGTATTCTAGTTTATATGACACACTTTCCTTTTTAGTCTGTTCTAAAGAGAGTGACGTAAGATGTGCTTAAGTAACTACATACAGCGTATTGTCAAAGGCTCACGTAAAGTGCTTAAGCCCTAAACCTCAGTGAAGCCCATGCTGTGGGCTTCGAGTTTTTCCATTTTTTGTCCAGATAATATTATTTGTCTCTGTAGTTACAATTTCTTGCATTGCATTTGTTTTCGTTCATTTGAGCTTTTCTTCGGTAAATCCCACACTTCAATTGAGATTTGCGCTTCAAGCTCCAACAGGCTCTGGTGCTTTTTTGCGCTTTTCGTTTTTGAATACTCTACCTTACACAGTTAAGCACCGCCATATAAAAAGAAAGAGATGAAGTAATATGGAAATATGACATTTGTGACTTTCTCAGGTGAATCTTCACCAGAAGTCCTTAGAAGGTTAATTATAGTTCACATTTATAAAGGATCATTTGTTGTAGGTACAACAATTCTGGAAGCTATTAAAGATGCTGTTGGAGGGGAAACAGAACTGGTATACGAGGAAAATCCATCACCTGAAACTTTTGCGAGTCAAGACTTCTCTTATTCCATCGTAGTTGTTGGTGAACCTCCTTATTGCGAGAGCGGTGGAGATAGCCAAGACCTCAAAATTCCTTTTGGTGGAGAAGAACTAATAAGTTTGGTTGCAGACAGAGTTCCTACATTGGTGATATTGATCTCTGGAAGGCCTTTGTATATAGAGCCTTCACTTCTGGAGAAAATGGATGCCTTCGTCGCTGCTTGGTTGCCAGGCACTGAGGGAGCTGGAATCGCTGATGTCGTCTTTGGAGATTATGAGTTCCAAGGTAAACTTCCAATGACATGGTTTAAAAGTGTAGATCAATTGCCCCTGCATCAAGAACAGAACTCCTATGAACCTCTGTTTCCATACGGCTACGGGTTAACTAGTAAAAACAAGGTTCTCTAGAAGAGATTATCTATGCGTAGGTAATGCCAATGCCGAATAACACTAGCAAATGTCCGGCCCTTCCCTAGACTCTGCTCATAGCAGGAGCTTAGTGCACCGGGCTGTCCTTTAGTGAGGGTTCAGGTATATGATGTTACATTAAGTGCAATTTATGAGCTAGTATTATTAGCATATGTTAACATTAGATCTTGAATATTGTGAGTTGTGCCATGTAATGAAGAGATCAATGTGTCTATGAACAAAATAATTTAAAAGCGAGTACAAAATATTGGTAAGAAAATGAGTTATATGTTCTCTTGTATCTGTTTTATCACATGTTCCAACTCATTCTTCAAGTTCTCATTGCTTTCTCTCGAGTATTATTGCTTTCGGTATATGTCAAACTTGAACCACTGTGAATGCAAAGATAACAAAGTTAAATAACATTAATGATAAATTTACTAAACCAAAACATCAGAGGTAATAAAGCTAGAGTTTTGGTTGCTTCTCTACTACTTTAACAGTTTCTTTTCTTTTCTTATGCTGAAATATATTAGGGGTGTGCATTCGATTTATCGATTCGATTTTGACTCTTATCAATAATTATTTATCGATTATCGATTTGTACATATGCTTATCGTTATTGTTTCAATAAGGTTTTCATTTTTTCGGTTTCGATTTATCGATTTTTGGGACGTATCGATTCGGTTATCGATTACACCAATAAGAAAATTTGCGGGATTCCACGGAAAGTATATCGCTATAAACACGCCTAACTAACATGGACCAGAAGAAGCTAAAATAAGACGAACACCGTTTATAGCATAAAAATTGTGTCAACAAGCACATGCAATGAAACTAAAGTAAGAGATCAAATATATGCCACCAACACTCCAGCGGTATTAAAAAAAAAACATACATCATCACGGCTAATTCTATTTTCATTAATTTGAACTTCATTCCCTTGAGCTTTAAATATGATCATTTCTAAATGTGGTAGATGAAATAATAGGGTTAGAGACTTAGGGTAAAAGAAATGGTATTATAGAATAAGGGTAAAAAAAAAATTTAAAAAAACAATTAAATTTTTTTTTGTATTTCTTATCGGTTTATCGATAAACCGATAACCGAAGAGACAAAATCGAAATCGAAATCGATAAGGAAAATTTTGAAATCGAAATCGAAATCGATAAATCGATAAACCAATAACAAAGTTATCAATTCAATTTATCGATAAACCGATTCGAATGCACACCCATAAAATAAATTATTTTGTCCATGAACGTAATAGGAAATATGGTTAAAATAAACATAATGCATAAGAAAAGGTAAAATATCATAGAATAGAATAACGAATAAGGAACAGTAATAGAACTGAATGTGAAAGGAGGCTTACATTAACAAACCCTATCTCAGTTTGTGTAAGAGGCATAAACTCCATTGTTTATAGACACCAATGGCGTAGATCTTTCCTTATTTTACTTCTCTTTTTGACTTGTGCAATTAATTGTAAAATAAAAATAACCATATTTTGAAATTGTGTCCCTTTATTCATAATTTGTTTGGTAATATATTGCCTTTTTTTTTTGGCATAAGACTATATATGGAATAAATTGTACTTTACAGTTTGTATGGGTCAAATTTGGCCCTATACGTCTCTACGTCGAAGGGTACGCCCATTAAGCATACGTCTCTACGCCGAAGGGTACGGCTCGGACGTAAGGATAAAGGCGACATCAGTCAGAACTCGGCGTCCTCGCTAGGAGGACGTCGACCACTTTTTGTATTTTTTTTTAATTATTATTCCAAGGAAGGCCTTTCCCTATATAAAGAGGATCTTCCCATTGTAATAAGGCATCCGTGTTATTCTTGAATAATACAACTCTCTCATTTTCTCCTACTCTCTCTCTATCTCTATCTCTAACGAACATCTTCTCTTGAGTATTTAATATCATCTTACAATATTAGATCTATAACAATAACATCATTCTTACATCTCTGGGTCTACTATATTTGATTACGATTTACCCTTTCATATTTTTGATTGTTTTCTAGCTTGCAAAGTATATTCTTAACTTTTGAGTCAAATAATTTGGCGTCGTCTGTGGGGATTTCGAGAATCAAAATTATAGTATCCACCTAGAGATTAAACAACTACCTTTCTCTACACCACACGAAAACAAAAGATGACCGAAAACAACACTAGATCGAAAGCTATAGTGGGTGTCACAGCCAATCTTCTTGGTCCTCTCAACGAGGCCAGTAACGATGTCATCACAAATGCAACCCCCAGCATCACACCAGGTGCAGAGATCTCATCTTCCCCATCCGAAGATCTGACGATCTTGCACGAAAAGGGAGCTTCCACGTCTGCTGCTAAAGAAGCACCCTCGGTGGTCAAAAAGCTACTGGAAGAGTGGCTAACAAGCACCCTAAGTGGCTTGGTTGAAAAATCACCGCAAGGAAACATCATGCGTGTACTGACAGTAAACACCACCGCTGCCATGGGCGAACCTGGGGTTACATAAGTAAATAACCAACCCATCGAGGCACAGATCAGCGATGGTACACTAACAGCTATCCTAAAGAAGATGCAAGAAATGGAAAATGAAAACAAGGCACCCCGCGACCAAATAAAGGAACACCAGGAGAGGGTCGACAAGATCCCCGGAGCTCCCAAGTTGCTACCAAAACGCGACGTGGGAAGGTTCATAGAACAACCATACACTGAAGAAGCTGCCCCTTACTCTATCCCGAAGACTTTCAAGATGCCTCCCTACTTGAGGGTGTACGACGGAACCATCGATCCCGAGGACCATCTGATCCACTACGTCACTGTTGTGAAGGGCAACGACCTATCAAAAGAACAGGTACCGTCGGTGCTGCTGAGGAAGTTTGGCGAGACGTTGACAGGAGGGGCCTTGACATGGTACTCTCAGTTACCAGCTAAGGCAATATCAACATTCGAGGAAATGGCGGATAAGTTCGTCACCGCCCATGCAGGTGCGAAGAAAGCGGAACCAAGGGTCAACGACATCTTCGCCGTCAGACAAACCACAGGAGAAGGGCTCAGGGACTTCCTAGCCAGGTTTAACAGGGTAAGGATGAGTCTGCCAAATGTATCGGAAGGTATGGCAGTCACCGCTTTCCAGAACGGACTAAGCAGGGACGGTTCGAGGGCGACCAAAAAGGTGTTGAGCCGCCTCATGAAATATCCCCCTACCACATGGGAGGAAATCCACAACGCCTATTACGCCAAGGAACGAGTGGACGAGGATGATCTCAATGGGCCAACTCAACGGCTAACGGCGATACACTCAGAAACAAGGAGAGATCGACGCAACGAAGGACGACGAGAACAACTCCCACGCTCCAACAGAGACCGACATCAACCATACACCAGATCCTCCCATCCGCCACCCAGACATATGGACGCGTTACAGCGACACGTCGCCCCACTCCGAAGAAAAAGAGGTACGCCTCCTTTATTATCCGCACATAACTTTTGCGTGTCTCCTTCAGAAATACTATACGCACTGGAGAAGCTAGGCACCAAGGTGCAGTGGCCGCAGAAGATGAAATCGGACCCTGTCACAAAGAAATCAAACGTCCTATATGAGTTCCATCAGGAACGGGGACACAAAACCGAAGACTGCATAGGCCTACGCCAAGAAGTGGTCAGAATGCTGAACCAGGGATACCTGAGGGAATTACTCAGCCACAAAGGGAAAATCAATTTTGCACGCAGACGGGAACAACCCTGCGGGCCGCCAAAGCTTCCTTCCCCAACACGAACGATAAACATGATCGTCGGAGGCGGAGGCGACTCAGTGATCAATCACGTCAAATTCGCCAACACACACAGACTGAAGCGGACCATTGCCTATGAACGGTATGACGACTTCGAAGATAGTATCACCTTCGATAAGTCTGATGCCAATGGTTTGTCTTTCCCTCACTATGATGCTTTAGTTATTACTTTGCATATCGCTGATACGGATGTTAAAAGAGTCATGATCGACGACGGAAGTGGCGCATGTATTATCCACCCAAGGGTCCTTGCACAAATGGGAATCGAGGATAGGGTAATACCGCACTGCATAACACTAGCTGGTTTCAACAATGCAGTGGAACGGACATCCGGAGAAATAACACTGCCCATTTTAGCGGGAGGAGTCACGCTGGAAAGAACTTTCCACGTGATGAACCATGAAACGGCGTACAACGTCATCATAGGATGCCCGTGGATACACGCCATGTGAGCAGTTCCTTCAAGCCTTTACCAAGTAATCAAATTCCCTACCCCATGGAGAGTATTCAGCATTAGGAGAGAGCCACGCACCGCCCAAGAATGCTACAAAATAGCTCAAGATTGTGCCCACACCCAATAACTGAAGGGGGCGAGTGCGGAGGCATAGCAATTAGTCGTGTCGGGGACTAAAGTCGATTCGACAGCATATGCCATTAGAGATCCCGACGTCGTGAAAGACTGTAAAGCAATGGTCGAAGATCTCGACCCAGTCCAATTGGACGACACCGACCCAGCGAATAAAGCCTACATCGGCCACGACCTCTCCAACCTAAGTAAGTATCGTGAATTCCTAACTAACCATGCAGATCTATTTGCTTTCTCCCATTCAGATATGCTGGGGATTCCGCAAGACATCGCCACCCACAAGCTGAACGTCGATCCATTACATCTGCCCGTGTGGCAAATAAGAAGGAAATTCAATGCCGCAATCAATGAAGCGATCAGCGAGGAAGTAGACAAACTACTTGCCAACGGCTCCATCAGGGAATCAAAATCTTCATGATCTAAAAGAAAAATGGGAAATGGAGAATGTGCATAGATTTTACCGATCTAAACAAAGCGTGCCCGAAGGATTCATTACCACTACCTTACATCGACCAATTGATCGACGCCACAGAAGGACATGAGCTATTGAGCTTCCTAGATGCCTACTCCGGCTACAATCAAATCATGATGGCCGAAGAGGATCAGGAGAAGACGACTTTCATCACCCATCAAAGGACTTACTGCTACAAGGTAATGCCCTTCGGGCTCAAAAATGCAGGGACTACGTACCAGAGACTGGTCACCAAGATGTTCAAAGAGCAGCTCGGTAAGACTATGGAAGTCTATATCAATGATATGCTGGCGAAGTCGACAAGAAAAGAGGATCACATCGACCACCTGAAGGAAGCCTTCGGAATATTGAGGAGGTACGGGATAAAACTGAACCCCGAGAAATGCGCCTTCGGTGTAGCCTCAGGGAAATTCTTAGGATTCCTCGTATCACAACGAGGTATCGAGGTCAACCCAGATCAGATCAAGGCGATAGACGCAATACCTGAAATGCTGAACAACAAAAAACAAGTGCAAAAGCTGACAGGGCGAATAACCGCCCTATCTAGATTCATCTCGCGATCCTCCGACAGATGCCACAAATTTTTCAACGTACTGAGAAAGGACTATGGGTTACAGTTGAATGAGGAATTTGTCGAAGCCTTGAGAAAACTGAAGGCATAACTATCTTCGCCACCACTGCTGGCCAAAGCAAATCTGGGCGAGCCCCTGCTGGTGTATTTGGCCATACTCGAGGTCGCCGTCAGTGCAGTATTGGTTCGCGAGACCAAAGGTACACAATCCCCTATTTACTATGTTAGCAAAATCTTAGTGGACGCCAAAACACAGTATCCACACTTTGAAAAATTAGCTCTGGCGTTGGTCGTAGCTTCACGGAAGCTCAGACCCTATTTTCAATGCCACACCATAAAAGTAGTGACAACCTTCCCCTTGAGAAGCGTCCTACATAAGCCTGAGTTATATGGCAGGCTCGCCAGATGGACCATCGAGCTCAGCGAGCACGATGTCTCGTATCTCCCGAGAACCGCCATCAAGTCGCAAGTACTCGCCGATTTCGTAGTCGACTTCAGCACAGAGATACTGCCATAGGCGGAACAAGAGGCACATCGTGCCCCCTCCAAAACCGACCTATGTGCTCTTTACACTGACGGCGCCGCTAATGCCTCGGGATCGAGACTAGGACTCGTTCTCGAGGTCCCCACGGGCGAAATAATTCACCAGTCCATACGGTGCCCCGAGATGACTAACAACGAGGCTGAGTATGAGGCTGTTATTACAGGTATAAAACTAGCCATCATGTATGGAGCTCGACGACTCATTCTCCATTGCGACTTCTAACTCGTGGTGAACCAGGTCACTGGGACTTACCAAATCAAGGAGCAGAGATTGCAAAAGTACCAGTCAGAAATCCACAGATTAATGACTGAGCTCGATGAGTGCCGCTCCAAACAAGTTCCGATGGCGCGGAACGCTGAGGCAGACGACCTAGCAAAACTGGCCGCAGCCACTAAAAACTTCGACAAAAAAAGCATGGTCACCCTCCTTCATTCAGCCATTGATCATACTGAGGTACTCTCATTAAATTTGACTTGGGATTGGCGCAACTAGTTTGTTTCCTATTTGCAGGATAGAACACTCCTACCTAACAAAAAAGAAGCCAAGAAGCTCCGTGTACAGGCCGCCCGGTAATGCCTGATAAACCACGAGCTCTACAAAAGGACTTTTGGCGGACCCCTGGCCAAGTGCCTAGGGCCGCACCAAACGACTCCAATACTCGAAGAAGTACACGAAGGACACTGCGGCACCCAAACAGGCAACCGCGCCCTTATGCGATGCTTAATACGGGTCGGCTACTATTGGCCAACTATGAAAAAAGACGCGGTGGAATATGTCCGCCGATGCGAACAATGCCAAAAGTACGCCCCCATGATACACCAACCAGGAGATCCTCTCCACTCAGTCACTTCCCCATGGCCTTTCATCAAATGAGGAATGGACATAGTTGGTCCGCTACCAGCAAGACGAGGAAATGTACGATTTCTATTAGTTTTAACTGACTATTTTTCCAAGTGGGTGGAAGCAGGTGCGTACGCCCAAATGCGCGAACAGGAAGTCATCGCTTTCATATGGAAAAAAATCATCTGCCGCTTCGGCATCCCCAAAGAAATCACCTGCGACAACGGATGACAGTTCATCGGCCAGAAGGCAATAGAGTTCTTCAACAAATGGCATATTAAGCGAATACTCTCCATGCCATGCCACCCCTCCG
Source organism: Nicotiana glauca (assembly GCA_026770625.1). Lineage (NCBI taxonomy): Eukaryota > Viridiplantae > Streptophyta > Magnoliopsida > Solanales > Solanaceae > Nicotiana > Nicotiana glauca. The sequence goes on along the minus strand of MU674179.1, from coordinate 67,954 downwards.
CCAACTGCGAAGCAGAGTCGTCCAACAAAACGATACTAAACATACTGAAGAAGAAGCTCGAGGACGCCAAAGGGCTATGGCCTGAGCTACTACCGGAAGTGCTATGGGCACACCGGACCACGCCCAAATCCTCCACAGGAGAAACACCATACTCACTGGTCTACGGAACCGACGCGGTCATCGAACCAAGCTTGAGGTATTCGCATACAAGCGGAGCAGAGAACGACATGAACAAACTTCAAGACCTCGACGAGGCCGAGGAAAGAAGAGAAATGGCCCACATAAGAATGGTGGCCCAGAAATAACAAGTCGAAAGGTACTACAACAAGAGGGCCAAAATACGACCACTCAAAGTGGGTGACTACGTCCTCAAAGCCAAAACATTGGCGTCAAAAGACCCAAGCGAAGGAAAGCTGGGCACCAACTGGGACGGTCCATACAAAATCACAGCAGCAACAAATAAAAGGGCATTTCAATTAGAGAAAATGGAAGGAAAAACGCTCCAAAACAATTGGAACGTCGCCCACCTCAAGTATTTCCATTTCTGAAAGGTGCCTCCCGAGTCGCACTCTTTTTTCCTTACCCGATTTTTGTCCCAATTGGGTTTTCTCGGGGAGGTTTTTAATGAGGCGGCAGAGGGGACACCTGGGGATACTTATGAAACAAGTTTATCACACCAGCCACTCCATACGCCCTCCTGAATGGCATGACAAAGGGACTGGAATAGTATGATCTCCAATGTATGAACGGCTAAGGCCATCTCCTATGTATGAACGGCTACGGCCATCTCCAACGTATGAATGGCTATGGCCATCTCCAATATATGAACGGCTGAGACCATCGCCAATGTATGAATGGCTAAGGCCATCTCCAATGTATGAACGGCTACGGCCATCTCCAATGTATGAACGGCTATGGCCATCTCCAATGTATGAACGGCTATGGCCATCTCCAATGTATGAACGGCTATGGCCATCTCCAATGTATGAACGGCTAAGGCCATCTCAAATGCATGAACGACTACGGCCATCTCCAATGTATGAACGGCTGAAACCATCGCCAATGTATGAACGACTAAGGCCATATCCAATGTATAAACGGCTACGACCATCTCCAATGTATGAACGGCTACGACCATCTCCAATGTATGAACGACTACAGCCATCTCCCACGTGTAAATGGATAAGGCCACCGTCTTCAATAAGCCAACCCGGCTCGACTACGATAAACGAACTAACTCGATGACAGTCGAAGTCACGTACATGGCCAAGGCCATCTCTAATATGTAAATGGCTAAGGCCACCGTCGTCAATATGTCGACCCAGCTCGACTACGACAAATGAAGTAACTCGACGACAGTCGAAGTCATGTACATGGCCAAGGCCATCTCGTGTAAATGGCTAAGGCCACCGTCGTTAATAAGTCGACCCAGATCGACTACGACAAATGAAGTAACTCGACGATAGTCGAAGTCACGTACATGGCCAAGGCAATCTCCAACGTGTAAATGGCTAAGGCCACCGTCATTAATAAGTCGACCTAGCTCGACTACGATAAACGAAGTAAATCGATGACAGTCGAAGTCACGTACATGGCCAAGGCCATCTCCAACGTGTAAATGGCTAAGGCCACCGTCGCCAATAAGTCGACCCAGCTCGATTATGACAAATGAAGTAACTCGATGACAGTCAAAGTCATGTATATGGCCAAAGCCATCTCCAACGTATAAATGGCTAAGTCCACCGTCGTCAATAACTCAACCCAGCTCGACTACAACAAATGAAGTATCTCGACGACAGTCGAAGTTACGTATATGGCCAAGGCTGCCCCCAAACATACAAAAGGCTAAAGCCATCGTCGTCAGTAAGTCGATCCAGTTCGACTACGACAAACGAGCAACTCGAGGACAGTCAAAGTTACATACATGGCTAAGGCCATCGACAATATTACAGCTAAGGCCGCCGTCATCAACGGTCGCCAACCCTGTTTGATTACGGCGCAAGGCACGTAAGTAGAAGATGAAGCAATGCCACTATCAATTAAAGTCGCTTCCTAACGGAGGATAACACAAGCAACGTTCGGGAAGCACACTAAAGAACCTTACAAACAAGCAAGCATCCACTCTGCGGAGAAGAGATACCAAAAATAAAAGATACAAAAAGAAGAGAGTAACAGAAAAAGTATAACTTCCATTATCATCAAAAAATACATGTACAACAGGACCCATTTACATCTCCAAAAACAGCAAAACAAAGTGAGTACAAGTCCTAAGGTGCTCCGCCATCCCATTCACCACCCCCCGCCGGTCCATCATTCTGTTTGCCACCCCCGACTTGATAAGTTGCCGAGATCCAGGACTCGGAGCCTAGATGGTTAACGTCTTCAGAAGCATAGCCTGCTCGGTCTGGAAAATTGGAACTATACCCGCAAGCTTGACGGGCGACCTGAGCTATACGCCGCTGATCTTGAACCTCCACCTCAGTAGCTCGGCCAGCAACTAAGAATACCTCGAACACGACAAACTTAGCTTCGGCGTACACCCACATCTCCCGTGCCTCGCCATACACACCCTCATCGGGCCTGGACGCAACAGTCTGCTTAAGTGCCTCAACTTCAGCCGCCTTGGCATTAAGCTCGGCGGTCAGGGCAGCGACCTTGGCTCACAAATCAGCGGCTTCCGTCGCTACCCCACGGACAACCTCCAGTTCATCTTCCTTTGACTGGAGAAGAGTCTCCAGTTCAATATTTCAAGCCAAAGCGACCATCAGCTGGTCATCAACTTGCTCCAGCTCAACTACCCTTTGCTTCAGTTGGGCCTCCGACTGCTCGAAGCCCTCATGAAAACCCAAAATTGCGGGTCCTGCTTGAGTAGGTCCGCCAGCGCTCGATGCTTGGCAGCCGATACTTCTTTATCATCTTATTAAAGGTGGTGGCCTTCCTTTGCACTCGCCGACCCCTTTCTATCTCCAAAATGAGAGTCTAAAGAAGAGGAAAAAGAGAAAAGGCAAGTGAGTATGCACCAAAGTTCACTTTACGATACATGAAGAAAATCAAAATATACCTGCAAGGCCGCGCCAGCAACCCTCTGAGATAAATCCCTGTCGCTAACACCTTTTAACATCTCGCACTTAGCAGCCGCACATAGTAGGGTCATATCCACTGCGGCCTGCTCGCTGTGTTGCAACAGGTTATACCCACCTGGAATCAGAATTCGGCAGTTAGATCCACCCGCCGTCATCCCCACGCGGGTTGGACCTCTCGTTAGTGCATCTGCATCCGCGGGGGCGACCTCAGGGTCCACCATCTCACCATTACCCGCTTCTTCAGCGGCAGCCGACGAGCCACCCCCCGGAACATGTGCTGGAGTGGCGTCAGGAACTGCCCTCCCTTGGGAAGCTGACCTCCCAGAACGGATGGCATCAGCCATAAAAACTGGCCTTGACTCCCGACGGGGCTCACTCGCCCCCTCATCTTCTGTGGCTATACCCTTGACAGTCATCAACCGATGTCTTTTCCTTTCCGGCGGCTCCTCACCCTCGGAAGTCTCCTTCATAGGCCATGGGGATAGAGGTGAAGGAGTTGCTTCACTTGTGGACGCAGCCACGGGCGCAACCTCAGGTTGAGGAACCTCTGGAACACCGTCACTGGGCGAGCCACAAGGTATGTATTTGTCTTCAGAATCAGTCCTCGCCCCAGATGAGGTAACGACGCTCTTCTTCTTCTTCTTGGGGGAGCTCCGACCTACCAACACGAATAAGTCAGGTAACGAAACCTAAGGAAACCCCCAAACCATAATCAAAGAGTTACCTGGAGGGTCGTATTGTTCACGAAACACAGCCCAGGTGCGGCATTCCTCCGCATACGGAATCATTCTCTCCACCCACGACCTAATATTTTCAATGAACCGAGGTGGAGAAGCCCTCGCTGCAAAAAGGGGGGAAAGAAAAAGAAATCACAATGGCCGTACGGTCAAAATCGCAAACAGTCCTGAAATTCTACAAGTAAAAATACTTACGTTATGGATTCCATCTTTCTGGGAACCCTTCGGGATTCGACACCAGGTGCTCCGTCCTAATGTAGAAGAATTTATGCCAAAAGCGGCGGTTAGTCTTGTCGTCAACTTTAACAACCAAGCCCCTTGTGCCACGACTTTTTAGCTGCAGCATGGTATCTCTTAGGTAACCGGAGCTGAATAACTATAAGAGGTGGTGGACCGAGATGCTGCACTCAGCCCTGGCCACATAGGTGGTCATAATACGACATACCTGCAAAGTGTAGGGAGTGAGCTGAGCCGAGCACACATTGTAAAAACGACAAAGCTCCTCCATTAGGGGGTAAATTGGGAGACTGTAACCGATCAAGAACGGGTACTCATAGAATGTGCGGTACCCAGGCCGATGCACATTGGCATAGTCCATCCCGGCCGGTACCATCTCCACGTGGCCCGTAATATGGTACGTCTCTCGAAGTTCATCCAAGTTGGATTGTAATAACTCGATGTGCTCCCAGGGAAGGGCTGGGCTCCTCGTTGGAAAATCCCTACTAACATATATCTCCTTCGGGAGGATGTTGTCTATACTAAGAGGAACAAGGGCCTTCTATGCCTTTTCCCCTTCACCACCGGAAGATGGTGGAACCCTAGATGGGGTATTACCCTTGGCCTTTTTACTACTTTGTCCACGTTTTGTCATGATATTTTCTATGAGAAACAAAGCTCTAACGATAATAAGTGTGGTTTCAAAAGAAATGGAAGGGCCTCGCACGAGATAGCAGTTACTAGAGAGAAAGATGAAATAGGAAGCAGAGAAAGTTCAAAGGTTCGAAATATAAAATAGATTGAACCTTCCCCCTATTTATAGGGTTAGGATGCACGGAAATCAAAGAGGCATGATTCAAAACAGGCGCGGGAAACCAAAACATCACATTAGCCCCTGAACCTCCTCGGGAGCAAGTATAATTATGACGCATGCGGGCAATGACATCATTTCAAAAAAGGGGCCAAACATAGATGGCTTAACAATGCCATATATTTCCCCTCACTCACGCCATCGCCCCTATAGTAAGGTCAAAATTTTCTAAAGACGAGGTCTGCATTTTCGCCCATTGAAGACGTCTACTGGATACGCCTCCAATGAGCGGAGGGACTAACTGTATGGGGTCAAATTTGGCCCTATACGTCTCTACGTTGAAGGGTACACCCAGTAAGCATACGTCTCTACACCGAAGGGTACGACTCGGATGTAAGGATGAAGGCGACGTCAGTCAGAACTCGGCGTCCTCGCTAGGAGGATGTCGACCACTTTTTGTATTTTTTTTAATTATTATTCCAAGGAAGGTCTTTTCCTATATAAAGAGGATCTTCCCATTATAATAAGAAATCAGTGTTACTCTTGAATAATACAACTCTCTCATTTTCTCCTACTCTATCTCTATCTCTATCTCTAACGAACATCTTCTCTTGAGTATCTAATATCATCTTACAATATTAGATCTACAACAATAACATCATTCTTACATCTCTGGGTCTACTATATTTGATTACGATTTATCTTTTCATATTTTTGATTGTTTTCTAGCTTGCAAAGTATATTCTTAACTTTTGAGTCAAACACAATTTAATATGCTTATTTATTTTTAAATTTTTGTGTTATTTTGTTTTCTTGGATTATTGATTATATAGTTCTTATAGAATTATATATTCCATACCATATATGTTTGAAAGTACTTAAAGAATTTAGTTCCAATGCATGGACAAAATCACAAAATCAAAGACAAGAATCAAACAACTCTTTGTACGTGCATGGATATTAAAGTTTTTTTTTCTTTTTTACTGAAATCAAAACTTTGGAATAATAGTTAGGCAGATCGATTCTCAACCAGTGACCTATGCAAAGGTAAACTAAATTTCCCCCCTTTTTTTATATTAAAAAATTCCCAGACAGATGGCTAGGTTGTATTCAAAAAAGCGCAAGAGGGGGCTAAACCTTACAAGAAAAATACAAAAATCATCACCCCAAAAATAACAGAAAATGAGGTTCATATATAAGCCCTCCTTCCTGAGAATCTATGAACATATTAACTGACGAAAAAGGAAGCTGCCATTTATCTGAAAGGAAAGGTCCTTTAACATTATTGGGCAGTTTTTGGAATGAGTGGAACAGTCTCCTTTGATTTGTGGTAGTGGCCAACTTTGCAAGACAATCTGCTACGAGGTTACCTTCTCTGAAGCAATGCTTTACATTAATTCTAGCATGTTGAAAAATGTTAGAGGTTCTATCAATCACCATCTTGATCTTCAAGTTATTTGTAACTCTTTCTGTAAGCATCCCGGCAATAATCATAAAGTCAAGTTCAAGAGAAAAATTAGTGTATCCATTTTGGCTACACCATTTCCCTCCAAACTCAGCCTAATTTGCCTTCGCCATATTGTTACTATCACAATTGATGGGCTCAGAAAAGGCCATAATTAAAGTCTCCATGACAGTCCCTAACCACACCACTGATGCCTGCTTTTCCACTTTCCTTGCTAAAGCTACCATTAGTATTAACTTTGACAGTTTCCGGCAAAGGAGGTACCCATATAACTTGCATCCATTTTTGGGATGGCCTGAGTCTCTCAGTTTTTTTTACATAATGAAGGCCAATCCAGTCGAGTAAAGTCACATGGAATGTATTTGGAGATTGCAACTTTTAAGGTCCAAATACTTTGATGTCTCATGGTGTTTAGTTGAAACTTTTTCTGCTTTCCATATCTACATGCATTTCTCTGCTTCCAAAGTTCCCAACAAATGACCATGGGAGCTATCTGAAGGAGTTGTTTATGCACTCTATTATTGGCATTTGTCTCCCACCATCTCTTGAAGGTAGCAATTACAGGTTCTTATTGGTGCTTGATTCCAAGTGTATTTCCAATGGAATTCCAAATGAAGTTAACTACATCACTATTATTAAAAACATGTTGTATTATCTCCACTTGCACAAAAAAACAACAGGAATATCTAGAAATGATATTAGTACAAAATCTGCCTATAACATAATCAAAAGGCAATCTAATTTTAAAGTCTCCAAGTGATTAAAGATATTTTAAAAGGGGATAGAGCTATGCCAGATTTTGTTTATAAAATTATTTTTTGCTTTTTAAATCTAATTGATTGCCATGCTAAATTAGAAGAAAAATACCCATTATTAGAAATATTCCCAACAGGAAAGTCTTCTTCATTAGGATCATCAATATCCAATTGAACAATGAAGCCAGTATGATTACCGGGGAGAATTCATTAAGCTTGTCGATATTCCATCCTCCATTAAGGCCAATCCAATTTTCAGAGAAGCCAAACTTCCTCATTACTGCTATCAGGAAGGTGCATAAAATTCTGTCATAGGCTTTTGCCATTTCAAGCTTTATAATAACATTGTGTTTTCTTATTCATACCTTGAGCAATCTCTTGTACTAGAAGGATGTTTTCAGTAATCAATCTTCCTTTGACAAAGCCACTCTAATTCTTAGAGATGAACTTCCCTAGAATAGGATTCAATCTTCTAGATAGGATTTTGGAGATAATCTTGGCCGTAAAGTTACTCAAACTAATATGTCTCAAATCCGATAAACTACTAGGAGAGTCCACTTTAGGTATAAGAGCAAGGCAGGTATGAGAAAAGAACTTAGTAAGTCTCCTACCATTAAAGACATCTTGAACAAATTTTGTAATGTCATCCTTAATGATATCCCATGTTTGAAAGAATTTTCCATTATAACCATCCGACTCAGTTGAACTAGTAGGTCTCATGCTGAATACAACATCTTTAATCTCTCCAATATCAGGAATGGTTGTAAGAATTTCATTATCATCATCATTAATACACCAAGGGATACAATTGATGATATCTTGATCCCTGAAATGGTGTTTGATATTAAAGAACTGCTAAAAGTGGTGAACAACTGCTTTGACAATGTTAGCATCTCCTTCAATTCACTAAACTCTGTGGTCCTTAATTCTATGAAGTTGCAGTCTTCTCATTCTATCTCTGATGGTGCTATGAAAATATTTAGTATTAGAGTCACCTTCTTCGAACCAATTCACCTCAGCTTTCTTCCTGAAAATAGAATCCTGCATCACTATCCATCTAATATATTCTGCTTGGCCTCTATTCAATTCAGCCCTAGAATAATCATTATTGTTATTGGGATCGATTTGCTCAAGATCTTGCATTTTGTTTTTCCAAAACTGGACTTGATCAAAGACATTGCCAATGTCTTCTTTAGGCCATTGAGTCAGTCTTCTACTAAGCATTTTAAGTTTTGTTGTAACTTCCACAAATGATTACCATGAACTTGATTACTTCATACTTTTTCTACTACCTGCAAAAAAGATGGTTGATTACTCCAGAAATTAAGAAACTTAAAATATTTAATCCCCTATTGATTTAGATCACGACATTGAATTCGAATAGGCCTATGATCAGACCCAATTCTAGCCAAGTGATTGACTATATTGTTTTGAAAAATTTGAGACCATTGATGATTACTAAACACTTTGTCGAGTCTCTTCAAGATTCTTCTTCTAGGTTCCCAATTGTTACACCATGTAAACTTTGGCCCAACAAATCCCAAATCTATCACACCATAGTCATCCATACAAGTATTAAATTCAAGACTTTTATTCATTTTATGTGGTATGCCACCTTTTTTTTCATCGGGTTCTAGAATGACATTGAAATTACCCCCAGTGTACCACGGATCATTTACCTAGAGATGAGTTCTCTCTAAGATACTCCATAGATCGCTCCTTTCTTCATACGTGCACTTAGCATAAACTGCTGTGAGATAGCGATCACTATTAGCAACCCCGTAATGCAATTTTATAGTAATTTGCTGATCATTGTTGTTCAAAATAGTGGTCATGTTGTTACCTGACCAAATGATCCAAATTTGACCGTTAGTATTGGAGATACAATGTTGATAGCCAAGGAATCTCATATATTCTCAATTTGATAGATGTTGGAAAAAGGTTCCAAAATAGCAACAAATTCCACCTTATAGATGGTAATCAATTTTTTTAACCTTGGTAAGACTTTTTTGATATTGACTCCTCTAATGTTCCAGAATATTGCACTTATCATGGAAAAATCACAGAATTAGAATGATTTTCCTCCTTTAGGAGGTATAGAATCTAGACTGTTTCACTTCATTTTCTGGGCTTGAAATTGGTTTTCAAACTGCTTCTATGCTACTAAGCTGCTAGCTAACTGACCCTGCTTGATTTTGGTTCTCTTCTCATTTTCAGTTACACATTTAAAGCTCTATTGTTTGAGAATGTAGATCTGAAGCAATGAAATGAAAAACAAGAAGTTTCCAGCATGTATTCATTTATGCTTTAGTTATATTTTCCTTAGTGTTAGGCTTTCTGTAATTTAGTTTTGTCATTGTATATTGGTTGGAAAATACCTGGACTTTTGCTTTACTTATGAAAGACTAATATCTATTTTAGCTTTGTTTGCCATTTGAATTGGTTAAAAGTCAATATTTGTTTGCTATTATGTATTGATTTAACTGGTTTAGCTTGGTTAATAAGCTTAATTTTATGGTAATTGGGTTTGGGATTCTGGCTATTGCATTCAAATGAGTTTAGAATGAGAATCATGATCATCATGGTAGAAGTGTTAGTCTCCTTGTTTTATGTTTTAATAGTTACATGAAATCTAAAAAATAAACATGACAAACTTGTATTTCATATGGTCTTATTGATAATCAGTTGTGTAGTGAAGCAGATACCGTTTTGAATGTCATGGTTTAAGTAAGAAATAGAACAAAGGGAATATTAAGTGAACATTGAAAATGACTATCTAATTGGTTCATTTCAATAAGTTTCAATTCCTGTGGTGTGAATGGCTTGCATATGAATGTGGTTGACTTAAATAGCTTTAGTTAAATCACAATCAGTGTTTCAGTGATTAGTAAGTATAGATTTAATTGTGTAATGGTTCAAAATCAGGCTTGGGAAATCTGTAAAAAATTCGAGTGTTTTCTGTTGTTGTTCGGGCTCGATCCCCAACCTCTTTTGCATTAGGCCTGTGCATGCCTTGTCTGAGATAGGTCCTTCGCATAGGTTTGGGCATAATTTGCCAATGAAATTCGTAACTTGGGGTCCCTATGATTTCTTGGGCCGTTGGGCCTCTCATTAGGCTAAGTTTAAGTTTAAAAAAATGAAACAAGATAGCATTTATTAATCTCAATTTCTGACTCAAAAATTTCAAGTTGTAGTTTAGGATTAAATGTAATTTCGTCAACATATCATTAATGGATCCTTGTAGAATAACTGAGGTACGCCGTGCCAAATAAAATGTTAATTGCATGGCCCTCGTTTAATTAATTTTGTATTGATCCTTAGAATTCGAGGCATGCCATTTAGCAAATTCCATGATCGTCGCAAAGTGCAAACGCGTAGTTGCTTTAGGCGTGTATTTTAATAATCTACTTTCCTAAGCTCGCAAATCCGAATCTCAACGATGTTAAAATATGTCACAAACCACGGGTGCATTTATGTGACGTGGTTCGAGATGTGTTTTAATAATATTGCAATTTTCTCTAAAAAATGAATAAAAACGGTTAAAACTAAAATTTGCACATAGGTTCATAATTGTTTAAAATCAGAGAATTAAGTCGAATATAATAGTTGAGCGACCGTGCTAGAACTACGGAACTCGGGAGTGCCTAACATCTTCTCCCGGCTTAACATAATTTCTTACCCGGATTTTTGGTTCGCGGACTATAATACAGAGTCAATCTTTTTCTCGATTCGGGATTTGAACCGGTGACTTGGAACACCATAAAACATCCCAAGTGGCGACTCTGAATCATTTAATAATATAATCCCGTTTCGATTGTCCTTTAATTGAGAAAACTCTCTTTATTATACCCCTTTATAGGGGGTGTAGTGAAAAAGGAGGTGTGACAGCTCTGGCGACTCTGCTGGGGATTTAACCAAGAACCATTTGTTCTGGGTTAGAAATTCGAGATTGAAATAATTGTTATATTGACTTTATTTATTATTAGATTTTTATTTACATATTTGGGCCTAATGTGCTAAATGTTACTTTTTACCGCTTTGATATAGTTGAATTGTATATAAATTGTTACAAAAATCTTCTTCTCTTTGAGTCTTTTACATCATGGAGGAGTGTGCACTTAGTGTGACTTCTCTTCTGTTAGAGTCATCCCAATTTTAGAACGAGGTTCGGACAAGTTGCAAAGCCGGTGAAGCTTCTGTATTCCCGGTACGCTGCCCCTCCCCCCCCGGCTCGAGCTGTCCGCTCGGGTAAGCCAGGTCTAGAACAATAAACCCAGGTCTTTAAACCTAGAATAACAAAGCCTCATGCCGGATCCCTAGTAGGAACGTTTGTTTGCATCACGTGCACTTGACCTTGGAGACTCAACACAGGGGTTGAGTTTGTCTAGGACAAATGTACCCAAAAATGAAAGGACCATCGTGATGCATCTTACTTGCTACTTGTGCATTTATTTGCTTCGGATTTGCATGTTGACTGGTTTTTGAATAATAAAAAAATAAAAGAAAAAAGAAAAATCGATGTGAGGGAAATAATTACTCATTTTTTTAAAAATCAGTATAAAAAAATTAAAAAAATAAAAAATTAAAATAAAAAATAAAAAATGAAAAATGGTTGGTTCTATTTCTGACAATTCTGTCAGAACTATGTATGTTTGATTCTCACCAGATGTGGGATACGTAGGCAACCCATATCGGGTTCAACTATTTAAAAAAAAGAGAGGAGAAATTATGGAAAAATAAATGTCGTTATTTTGCCATAAGTAAAGGTAATACCATTCTTGTCCAAAATAGCCAAATGTCCCCAAAAGGACGCTGGAAGGCCGTTTTTGCAAGAGCAGTCACCTTCGGTCATTTCTCAAAATTTTTGGCTGGTTAGCAAACACAGCCTTTAAATTTTCTTCGAAAGTGCTGAAAGGCTGTATTGACAAAACCGGATATTTTTATGAAAATTTTTGAGAAGCAGTGATGATTTTTTTTTTTAAAAAAAAAATCTGCATTTGTGAGTCAGAGTCTGTTAGTCTATTTTAGGCTGTATTGCCACTTTGATGTTAGAGTCTTTTAGAGTCCATTAATCTTGTAATAAAAGGTGTCATTGTAATAACCACATTTTTTATGGAAGATTTGAAAAAAAAAATCCAAATTTTGTTTAGTCATTTTTGCACTTATCAGCCAGAACTACGCACAGTCTGATTCATGCAGAGTTATGATACGTAGGAAAACTTCTTTAAGATTCGACCACAACTAAAAGAAAAATTAAAAGAGGATCAAACAAAGAAAGGTATGAGTGTAAATAAAAGAGAGGTTATAATTAGGAAAAGCCGGGATGACAAAAGCAACCAAGCAAATGTATAATAGAATGATTAACTGCTTAGGTGCATTGCATCCTTAATGTGCGTTTGCCTATCTGTTAAAGCCCTAACGCTAACATGATGCCCCATTTTGTTCATTTTCAATATTTAGAAAAGTGGTTGGTTTGTGGTTCCCAAAGTAATAATTCATCTCCACAACATAAAAGCCAAAAGGCAATGGGAGATAACAACAAAATTGGGTTGGCTGATATTGGTACCTAAAAGTGGTTGATTGAACAGGACACTGGCTTGGCTGATGAGGCAAGGACGTTAAGATATCACATAATAAACATGTATCAGGATTGGATGGTTGGGAAGGCACCACCACCACCACCTGGTTTCTCAGATATTGCCCTTACCCAAACTTTGACATCTCCCAATCACCCTAGTATCTCCATCAGTCTTCCTCCAAGTTCTGGGAGGCTTAATAACATAGAACAATCCTTGAAGAACGTGTAAGGGACAGAAGACCAAGGCAGCATGTCTTACCAAGAGTTGTCTACACTCCCTGACGTTCGCCTGCCCGCAAGATTTAAAGTACCAAAGTTCAACTTGAATGATGAGTATGGAGATTCGGTAGCCCATATGAGGGATTATTGTAGTGAAATGAGAAATGTTGGCAATAAGGAAGATTTCTTAATGGCATATTTCAGTAAAATCTTGACTGGGACAACTTTGGAATGGTATAATCGTCAAGATGTCGGTAAGTGGCATGCATGGGATGAAATGGCCCAGGATTTTGTGCGACACTTTCAGAACAATACAGACATTGTCCCAAACCACTCTTCCATATCTCAGATAGAAAAGAAACCTAAAGAAAGTTTTAGGAAATTATGGCTCAGATGGAGCGAACAAGTTGCTCAGGATAATCTTCCCATGGGCAGAAAAGATGTTGTTGAGCCCCAACAATGACAAGGTCCAGTGGTCGTTATTGCTAAACACTCTCAGCCTCCATATCAACCTCGTGGATATCCTTTTAATTCTCCCGACCACTACTTCTCTCCACAGAACCCCCGAAATCGTACATCACTTCCCCGATATCCTGTCCACATTGCACCACCATATTCTCCACATCCCCAAGGCCCACGATAGTCTGCGCCATTTCCAAAAATATCTCATACGCCTCCGCAAGCATATCTGTCACCTGCCCGCAAGAGGTTCCAACCAAGGCCAGAGTATAAAATAAAAAGACCACTGAAAAAGAGAATGCTTTCGGAGAATCTTATACAAGTTTGTTTGAAAAGTTAAAGCATTTCGGCCTGATTGAGCCGCTCCTCGGTTATTCTCCAGACCCATATGCCAAAGGCTTTGATCCTACTGCGCGATGTATGTACCATTCTAATGTCCAAGGGCATAACATTGAGAATTATCGTTCTTTGAAAAAAGAAATAGAAAGAATGATTCACGAAGGGTTAATTGTGATCAATGACAGTGATAGAGAGCAGGCGAATCATCTTGGGAACGTGTTGATTAAAGATGATGATATTGAACTTGGTAATGGTCTTGGCAATATTGATGCGAAACTCAGTGGCTAAGATGCCAAGCATGGTAATTGGAAATATATTCTTTCCTTGGCTAGCCAGGAAGGAGTCTTGGTAGTTTGCTATGATTTTCCTTCAAGTTTGTCTGCATTATTCCAGGGTTGTAATCTAGATTTTTTTTTGTCTAAGCATGCAAACATTGTTATCTTGTATCTTCCAATAAAATAAAATTTCTCTTCTTCATTATTCATGATATTTTATTTTTGTTTTTCTTATTTTCTTTTCTGTACAGTTCTTTTTACGCTGGTTCTAATGACATGGCATGTATGAGGAATCCTCAACCCAGTCTAAAAAATCAAACGCCAAAATAATAGTATAAGAAGTTCACGGCTTATGAGGTTAAGTACACTCACCTTGAGAGGACATGTTGTGCCCTAACTTGGGTGGCACAAAAGTTGAAACATTATATGTCGACCTACACTACTTACCTCATTTTACGCTTGGATCCGTTGAAGTATATCTTCCAGAAGCCTATGTCCACAGGGAGACTTGATAAGTGGCAGATATTACTCACGGAGTTTGACATCGTCTATGTGATGAGGACTGCAATGAAAGCCCAAGCACTGGCCGATCCCTTGGCCGAGAACCCCGTCGATGAAGAATACGAGCCATTGAGGACTTATTTTCCTGATGAAGAGGTAATGCATATTGATGAGCTGGAATTAACGGAAAAACCAGGTTGGAAACTTTTCTTTAATGGGGCTACAAACATGAAAGGAGTTGGAATAGGGGCTGTGCTTATTTATGAAATATAGCATCACTATCCTATTACGGCTCAGCTTCATTTTTATTGTACCAACAACATGGCTGAGTACGAGGCGTGCATTTTGGGTTTAAGGTTAGCTGCATACATGGATGTCCAGGAAGTCTTGGTCTTGGGAGACTCGGACCTTCTGGTGCATCAAATTCAAGGAGAATGGGAAACACGGTATTTGAAGCTCATACCATACAACAATATTTGCATAATCTTTGTTAGCGGTTTCGATCCGTGGAGTTCAAACATATTCCAAGAATCCATAATGAGGTTGCCGATGCTTTGGCTACCTTGGAAGCAATGTTGCAGCATCCGGATAAAGCTTATGTTGATCCTTTGCATATTCAAGTCCGCGATCAGCATGCTTACTGTAACATGGTGGAAGAAGAACTCGATGGCGAACCATGGTTCCATGATATCAAGGAGTACATCAATAGGGATATACCCGGTGCAGGCCACAAGATATCAAAAGAGAACAATGCGACGGTTGGCAAGTGGATTTTTCTTTAGCGGAGGAATTTTGTACAAAAGAACACCGGACCTTGGATTACTAAGATGCATAGATGCTAGACAAGCCACGACTATCATGATAGAAGTATATTCAAGAGTATGCGGACCGCATATGTGCGGATACATGTTGGCAAAGAAGATTCTCCAAGCAGGGTATTATTGGCTCACCATGGAGTGAGATTGTATCAGCTTTGTGCGCAAATGTCATCAGTGCCAGATACACGGAGATTTGATTCATTCTCCGCCATCAGAATTGCACACAATGTTAGCACCACGACCCTTTATTTCTTGGGGCATGGATGTCATTGGACCCATCGATCCAGCAGCATCCGGCGGACACAGGTTCATTCTAGTGGCCATTGATTACTTTACCAAGTGGGTTGAGGCTAAAACATTCAAGTCTGTAACCAAGAAGGCAGTGGTTGATTTTGTTCATTCAAATATCATATGTCGATTTGGGATACCAAAGGTAATCATCACAGATAATGGTGCTAACCTTAATAGCAATTTGATGAAGGAAGTATGTCAACAATTCAAGATTACGCATCGTAAATTCACCCCATATCGTCCCAAGGCGAATGGAGCAGTCGAGGAAGCCAACAAAAACATAAAGAATGTATTGAGGAAAATGGTAGAAGGTTCCAGGCAATGGCATGAAAAGTTACCATTTGCACTGTTGGGTTATCGCACTACTGTTTGTGCTTTATTAGGTGCAACTCCTTATTTATTGGTATATGGCACTGAAGCAGTAATACCCGCGGAAGTCAAAATCTCATCCCTTCAGATTGTCGCTGAGGCTGAGATTGATGATGATGAGTGGATCAAAACCCGTTTGGAATAGTTGAACTTGATTGATGAGAAAAGGTTGGCAGTAGTGTGTCATGGCCAGCTGTATAAAAAAGAATGGCAAGAGCATATAATAAGAAGGTGCGTCCCCGGAAGTTTGAAGTGGGAAAACAAATGTTGAAACGTATCTTTCCACATTAGGCTGAAGCGAAGGGCAAGTTCACCCCGAATTGGCAAGGACCATTCGTTGTGACTAGAGTATTGTCCAATGGTGCTTTATGTTTAACAAATATCGAAGGAAAATGCATAGATATGGCTATCAATTCTGACGTAGTCAAAATATATTATGTATGATTTCTTTGATATGATTATTGATTGATTGTACTTGGTATTATTTCGAAGGTTGAAATGATGAAGGCAATCTATTCTGCTATCTAAACACTTTACCCTTTATTTCCCTTTTTGAGCCTTATCTATTTTTATTTCATACCCCTTTATTGGAATCAATAACCAAAAGGAAAGAAAAAAGAAAAGGAAAAAAAACACAGAAAAGAAAAATAATAAATAAAGAGGAAAACTGCAACAACAAGGAAAATCAGGTGAACTACGTTTGACCTGATTCCTGTTAAGGATACGTAGGCAGCCTCACGGCCCGGTCATAGCAAAACAAAAATCAAAAGATCCCCAAGCAAGAAACTGGGGCAAAATTTGTGATTATGGAAGTAAGTCTGATTCCAAAAGTTGTAATTCTAACCCATCAAAGTTGTTTTTAGCCTTTTTTTGATACCCTTTTCTTTCCAACCATACCTAAGAACCCACATTGATATCCCAAGAAAGACCTTCCGATCAATATTTGAGAGGTGCCAAGTCAAACGAGTAAAGATGATTCATATCAGGGGAAACATTACGATCTAAGCAAGAAAATTAAAAAATGAGAGAGTCTTATTGGTGAAAACCCGCAAAGGCATTGTAAGGCGACAAAGGCTGAGAGAAAGTAAAAATGAGAGAGTCTTTTTGGTGAAAACCCTCGAAGGGCACTAAAAGGTGATTAAAGTTGAGAGAAATGAGAGAGTCTTATTGGTGAAAACCTTTACGGGCACCATAAGGTGGCAAGGAATCGAGAAAGGTACAAATAAGATAAGGTTGACAGCAAAGATCAATCAAGGCATCAAGCTGAACAACGATGGTGATTCGGCAAAGAATTGGGTTGTGGAAACCTTGAGGGGCAAAGCAACAAAATTGGAAATTTGATTGATTTAATAGACTGGGTTGATTAATCCGAAATGCATGACATGATCGTTGGGATCAGTTATTCCATTCAGATAATTCCTTTCCTTTTCTCAAACAATCGTCTAAAGGAGGATTTTATTCTTATTTTTATCTTTTGAAATCATCGCATTTCATTTCTTTTGGCTAAGGTATTTTCAATTATATTTTGGTTAACAAATAAGAAGAATTTTCAGAGCTTACTAGCAATTGCCAATGTGGTGCAAAGAGAAGTGTGGCTAGAACAGGCCGGAGATATTGTGGTGGGACGTAGAAGGCATCATTGAAGGTCCAAATGATGGAATGGTTTAAGATTTCATGAAAGGATATGGGGTCAAAATGAATTGGGAAGCAACAAGTGAGAAGTTTGTGGCTAAGAAGTAGTTAGAAGGTCAGAAATTCTCGACCAAGTTCAAGGTGGTCGGACAAAACATAGCATGGAAAGGATAAAGGGAAAAACCATCCCCAGCAAGGGTATCACAACTAATCACCACATTCTAAACTGACAAGAGTTTTCTTTGATTTGAAACAGGGGAAGAAAATCTCGTTTGTGTCGGAGAAACCCTCCGCGACGAAAGAGCAAGTACCAAACAGGTTTGATCACATAAATTCTTAGGACCCTCATGGAAAATGGGACTTGATTTAAAGGTTAAAATAAGCATAAGTAGCAGAATTTAACATAAATTCACCCAAAGAAACACCATCTTTTTCCACCTTTTCCCCCAAGTTCAATTAGGAGCTCTCAGGACCCTTTTGGAAAATGGGACTTAGTCTAAAATTCAAAAGAGATATATGTTGGCTTTAAAGCTTTCATTCTTAGGATAGGATTTAATTTGAATTTGTCAGGACCCTCCTGGACAATGGGATTTAGTTTTAAAAATCGAAACAATCATAAGTAGCAAAATCTAGCATAAATGTACCCCAAGGAATATACGTTGGTTTCAAAAGTTTGCATGTTTGAGATAGGATTCAATGAGGAGTTTTTAGGACCCTTCTGAATAATGGGACCTAGCGGTAAGATTTCCATTAGGTAACAGGATTTAGCGTAAGTGACGCTGTAAGGAAGTTTAATTCAGCCGTAAAAGTTGTCGCTCATAAGATAAGATTTGGTTTGAAATTTTCAGGACCCTCCTGGATAATGGGATGTAATATTAAGATTATCTTGAAAAATAAAAGAAAAAGAAAAAAAAAAGGTTAAGTAGTAAGAGAATATAATGTAGTTTTGAAACATGTAATTTACCAAAAGGTTTTCAGGACCCTCCTAGACAATGGGATCTAGCTTACAAATTTTTAGAGATATTTGGTAACATGAT
The DNA here is from genome assembly GCA_026770625.1 of Nicotiana glauca. Lineage (NCBI taxonomy): Eukaryota > Viridiplantae > Streptophyta > Magnoliopsida > Solanales > Solanaceae > Nicotiana > Nicotiana glauca. Next base: position 49,369 of record MU674179.1, on the reverse strand, counting down.
TCAACTAACATGGATGCGCCCAAGTATCAAACTAGGGCAGAAAAAGTTCTTTTGTTTTGTCTTTTTTGTTGAAGTTAGGTACCCATCTGAAGAACAAGGAAGACACCACTGGTTTTAGGAAGAGCAGTTGAAATCAGGAATCAAGCGTCCTCCTGGAGAACAAGGAAGAGCAATTGAAATTTTAAAAATCAGGCGTCTACCTGGAAAACAAGGAAGAACAGTTGAAGATTTTGGAAATTAGACGTCCACCTGGAGAACAAGGAATAATAGTTGAAGATTTTGGAAGTCAGGCGTCCACCTAGAGAACAAGGAACAATAGTTGAAGTTTTTGGAAGTCAGGCGTCCACCTGGAAAACAGGGAAGAACAATTGGAGTTTTTGGAAGTCAGGCGTCCACCTGGAGAACAAGGAAAAGCAGTTGATATTTTTGGAAGTCAGGCGTCCACCTGGAAAACAGGGAAGAACAGTTGAAGTTTTTGGAAGTCAGGCATCCACCTGGAGAACAAGGAACAACAATTGAAGATTTTGGAAGTCAGGCGTCCACCTGGAGAACAAGGAACAACAGTTGAAGTTTTTGAAAGTCAGGCGTCCACCTGGAGAACAAGGAACAACAGTTGAAGTTTTTGGAAGTCAGGCGTCCACCTGGAGAACAAGGAAGAACAATTGAAGTTATGGAAGTCAGGCATCCACCTGGAAAACAAGGAATAATAATTGAAGTTTTTGGGAGTCAGGCGTCCACCTGGAAAATAAGGAAGAACAGTTGAAGTTATGGAAGTCAGGCGTCCACCTAGAAAACAAGGAAGAACAATTCAAGTCAAGAAGTCAGGCGCCCGTCTGGAGAGCAGGGAATACATCTCAAGTCGGCAGTCAGGCGTCCACCTGAAGAGCAAGGGAATACATTTCAAGTCAGCAGTCAGGAGCCCGCTTAGAGAGCAGGGAATACATTTCAAGTTAGTAGTCAGGAGCCCGCATGAAGAACGAAGGGAAGAAGTACAATTCAAGTTCAAGTAATTAGGAGCCCACCTGGAGAATAGAGGAAAGCGACAATGATCAAAGGAAGACGTTTAAAGGATCAGCAATCAGGAACCCGCCTGAAGAAAGGGGAAGCATCTCAAGAATTCGATGCAAGTTAGCAACAAAGGAACTGCTGTAAGAAAATACAAGCCGACAAGGAAACAATAGTCGCATTTACTCAAGTTTGAGAATAAATCTTTGTAATTGGTAGATCATAGTTTAGTCTAGCTTCTTTATTTTGTCATGGTATAATAAGGAGGTCAGTAAGCAGTAGCAGCAATAACAAACAGCGAAACCACAGTTTCATGGTAGTCCGAACTACCAAAACTTCCCGAACTACATTGACTTGATTCCTTTATAGCCAAGGATATGTAGAAAACCTTTGAAGCAGAGATTTGGTCAAATCTTTCAAAAAAATGCTTCCCACGGAGTATTCAAACGGGCAAAAATAGCTCGTATCCGCTCACTTTGTCTTTGCACGAAAACTCTTCATGTTTACGGGTAAAGAGGGGCAGCTGTGAGCACGTGATTTTTGCCTCACATGAATTACTCCTATAAAATCAAAATAAAATTGTTTGTTTTATTGTTTGAAGTCTTTTGAAATTTTGTGATATTTTCTATTATTATTTGTATTTGTCTGTGCCTGTGTATCTTATTTAATTAATGAAAAATACAAAAATATGTTGCATTTGCATGTAGAATTTAATTTTATATTTTTAAATTAATTAAGTAAATTATTGTTTAACAAAAATGAAAAACCAAATAATAATAATAATAATAATAATAATAATAATAATAATAATAATAATAATAATAATAATAATGTAGTTTGCATTTTTAGTGTGATGTCAAATTTTGTGATGTTCTTTTAATTTGGTATGTAAAATGTGTGATAATTATTAATCAGAGTTAATTATTATTTTTAAGATAATTTGGGTTTTATAGTTTGAATTTAGGATTTATTTTAATTTTGGAAAAAAAGGGAAGAAAAGAAAAGAGAAATAATTAATAAAAAAGAGGAGGGAAATAAAGGGGACCCAGATTGAGCCCAAAACCTTCAAGCCTAAACTAAATCCACCCAATCCCAAACCAGCCCAAACCCGTTCCCATACCTGGTGTTGACGCCCCCTTTTTCCTCGCGGAATCGGGTTCACGACATTCGGGAAGACAACTCTTTTCCCATTTTGGAATTGGGTTTTGGATTTTTGGAGAGTCGCCACCTAATGATTATAGTGCATTAGGACACTTTTAGAAGAACTAAAGATGCAAACCAGAGTTTTGGGTAAGGGCTTGAAATTATCTCGAGGGGAAGGTGTTAGGCACCCCTCGAGATCCATTAGTGTGGTTCCCGGCCATGCTACAATTGTGACTTTAAATGCAAACAAACGAATAAACAAGCAAGTATTGCAAATACGAAATAAGAAGCATAAAAGAGGGTTAAAAAAAGTGCTGAAATTCAGAAAAGGAGCAGTTTGGTTGTAAAACAAATGTGCAAGTAGAGGGAAGGAGTCAAGCAATTGGTGCAAGCAACTTAAAAATTGCGTAAGAAACAGAAGTTTGAAAGTGCAACAGCTTTTAAAGTTTTGAAAAAAAAATGTTAAACTAATAAAGAGGGAGGGGGTCCTATGTTTATACATTACATGGATCATTCGCACAACACTGGTACCCAATTGCACACATAGTGTTATCGTGTAATCATTATCTCCATGTCTACCCTTCCCACCCCGTTATGGTGTTAAAGCGCAAAATGGTATCGTTTACTTATCGCATGCTACTACCCGTCCCGATACTATCAGTCCTGGAGGCAAATGGACTACTAATCCTAAAGGGAAAAGGGATTTGGGATTTTAGAAGTTTCAAAGGATAAAATGCTAAGGCGCCAATCAAAACAAACAGTTGAAAAATAGAAGGGGATCAAACAAACATTCAGGGCTCAAATATGCCTCCATAAATCATCAAAATCACAGAGTTTAGGATGTCTTTCACTTACTGATTTTGGTCTTATTTACATAAAGCGACAAGTGGATTGGTTCAACGCATATTTATAGGCGAAAAGCCTATATTGGGCATACTCGAATGCAGTTGTTTGAAAGCTGATCTGATTGACTTAGGCATTAATTAGAACTAGGTGTGACATATATCAACTTTGAAAACAGATTCGCAAACTTTAATAGGGTTACTGATTTTAGCGAAAAAGAGCAAGTTACAGCTAGTATTATCTCTATTTAGGTTCCAAACTTCCAATAGGCATGCTTTCTATGTGAATAATGATCTGGACACCCTTTAGACATAAAATTAAAAAAATCCTATGAGCATGGTATATATATGCAGTTTTGTTATTATTTACCTACAAATAGTTTGCCTAATGTCATTTGTAGAATGTAGCAGTTTGGTAGACCATGTTTTATATGAAATTGCGGAATAATTAGGAATTGACCTATAGGCAGGATATCTACATGTGTTTGCAGGAATAAAATTTTTTTTACCTATGAGCATGATTTCTAAATGTGAGTTTTGCAGAAATTAGAATTAAAACCTATTGACATGATTTCTAGGTGGATATGCAGAGATGAGAGTTGAAACCTATAGGCATGATTTCTAGGCGGATAGGCATAAATGAAAATTGAACCTGTAGGCATAATTTCTAGGCTTTACAGGAATAAAAGAAATTTTAAACCTATAGGCAGGATCTCTACCCTTGGTGCAGAAAATAATCCCATCCCCCTCTTTACTAAGTTCCCTAGAGTTTATACGAATTATTAAAACAAAAAAAGAAACAACTAAAATGATAAATATACATCTGAAGTCCTCAGCTACATTCGAGAAGCCTAATCCAGACTTGAGGCCTAATAATATGAGATGGAACCACTTCCGAGATCTAGATTTCCAAGCCTTCTCTTATCCAAGGTGTTTCAGAGATCCAAGGGAATTCAAGAACCCCAGGCAGTTCATACACCCGAGATATTCATAGAAATTGAGTTGTGCAGTGCGGAATGGCCAGCTCTTATGTGTCCAAATTCAGAGGGATCTCCAGGGTCCCAAAGCAAGGCACACACAAGAGGGGCAGAACTTAAATTCTAGGAGTTGAGTGTAAGTGCAATAGAAAAGGGTAGAAGGACTACCCATGCAAGTTCAATAGGAGGACTACCTAGTACTGCCATGGCAAGGCTGTTACTCAGCATACACAATAGGGAATGGGGATGGGAAATTGATAAGCTTAGGATCCCAAAGGATTCTGTTAATAGCCATGGACAATGATTTCAGGCATTGCCATGTATTTTGAACCATAACTTAAGCATAAAAAAGGGGTATGAGGGTTTGGGATTCATAAAGTATCATATCATGACAAGCAACTGACAGGATGCATATATAATTTAAATACTGAACTACAAAGGAAAGAGGAAACATGTTGCAGCATGCTAGAAATAAATGTCAACTAAAAGAATTAGACAGAAGTAGGCAGAAGTAAAACACATTGTTGTTGAGACATGTAAATTAACTGGGACATACCAGTAGAGAAGCAGAAAAGTGCAGAAGAAAGTAGAGTAAACAAAGTCCATAGCAGCAGCACAAGTATCAGAAAGAGAGAGAGTTTTAAGTGAGAGCGATTTTGAACTCAGAGTGCTTTCTGTGTTCGTCTGTTCAAAGAGAAGGGAGGAGAGTATTTATAGTTTGAAATCAGGCAGGGAACAAGGTAAGAAAATAATCATGTATCAATTAGAATCAATCAGTAGCAGAAAATCCTTTTAATTGAGGAATTCAAATTTGAACGGTAAAGGGCAAAAGTTATTTAAGGAAGGATATCAAGTAAACATATTGTGCATAGCATACAAATAAGGGGTAAAGACATAGAGGTTTTAATTAAGGAAAGAAAATTCTAAAATACACGGTTAAGTAAATAAGGCAGGGACAAAGTAAATCAATCAGTACATAGTAAATTAGGGAATCGGGGATTCAAAATCACCAATGAACCAAGTCAGAAATAGGGGAATCGAAAGGTTAAAAAGAGTTTTCAAATAAAACAAGGAAAAAATCAATCATGCTTACACAAGGAAGTCTGAAATCAGTCCAGAATCTATGGTTATTTTAGAGAGACGTTCAGAGTGTATAAAGAGTGCACAAAAATTAGGCATGCGAGGTTAATCCATGGTAAAGAGAAACAGTAACAAAACTATGCAACTAGTAGATAACAACACATGATAGTCATGTAGGTTGATTCAGTAATAGGGAGAAGGCGGAATCAGAAGCATGCTAAAAGTCAAGCAAACGGCCCTTCTAGAGGATATAGCTTAGTTCAAAGATTGCAAGAAACCAAATCACATAAAGAACAGAAGTAACAAGAAGGACCTTGAATCCAATCAAACAAGTTCAAGCATACGAAACAGTTTTTCAGAGACCCAAACAGGTCCGAAAGAATTAGGACTTCGAGATCAAACCAATTTAGAGATGAGAACCAGACAAAACACATAGCAGATAACCTCAGAAGAAACATTCAGAAACCTCAAAAGAAACCAAAATTCCTGATATGCAAGTTCTAGAATGTCATAAAAGGTCACAGTAGAAGGAAAGCACATAAAAACACAGTAGAAGTACAACATAAGAAATACGGCAAAGAATAACATAAGAAACATGACAGAACAAGTTAAAAGAAATCAGAAAAGCTTTGAAATAATTTAACAAACCCTAAATCGGAAAAGATAAAGGTTTTGAAAATAAAGTTTTGAAGGAAATCTCGAAAAAAATGCTCGAAAGCTTAAGGAGAACAAAGATCTACAACAGATCTAAAAGAATAAGAAGAACCTAAAAAGTTATAGGGTTTCAGAAGAGCCCTAGAAGCGAGAAGGCCTGGAAAAGTTACGATCTAAGCCAAAGAACATCACAATCAGGCTCAAAAGACCAAGGGCCACCGGAGCAAGGGCGAAGATGGCCGGGATCTTTGAATAAATGAAGGCCTGAATGAGGATCCTAGAGTTCTGGCCTCGATTCTTCAAGCAACAGGCATGCAGGAGCCATTGGAGGCAAGTACGGGCCTTCAATGGCTTTAGAATCCATGGATTCAGGCGGTTTTGGGTGGTAGCCGGAGGGAGGCGGCTAGGGTTAGGTTTAGGTCTTAGAGAGAGTCAGAGAGGAGAGGGAATTTGAGGGCGGCTGATAGAATGAAATGATTTAGGGTTAGGTGTGTAGGCGGATTAAAAAAGGAAAGGGGAATTCATGGCCGTTGATCAGATTGACCAACGGCCTGAATTAAAAGGGGTTTGGGTTGGGTCGTCTTAGATGGGTTAAAGGTTGGGTTAAATGCAATTGGGCTGGTCTGAAATTGGGTTTGAAATTTCAATTAGGGGAACCAATTTTGGCTATAATTGAAATAAAATGAGGCTAGATTTTAAATAGCCAGTTTTTCTCTTTTAAATTTTAAAAAATAGTAAAATTATTTTCTGAAACAAATTGAAAGAACTATATTAATTAACAATATATAATCATTAAATAAAAAATACTGGAATAAATTTTATATTTATAAAATGCAGTTAATTCTTAAAATAGGCTAAAATTGCAATTACATGCAATTTAGTTTTTTAAAATACCAAATAAATTTGTAAAAATATACAAAATCAACTTTGTCATATTTTGGTATAAATATGAGAATAAAATAAGTTATTCACCAAAATAATAGTTTTGGAAATAATTATTGAATTTTGTGGTATTAATAATAGACAATAAATCGGTTTAAAAATCATTAAAAATTTGGAATAGTACCAAAACTCTTGGATGTGCTCATATATGCACATATATGTTATTTTAAAAGTATTTTGGGTATAAAAAATACTTAGGGAAAAATTGTGTCTCAACACCTGCCACTCTTTACCCGGGAAGGATGAAAAAGTTGTTGGCTAAAGATATGATGGCTAATTTTGATCGGAAGCGGAGATTTGACTACATATCCCTGGTTTTACAGGAATTAGGCCGTATGTTGTTCAGGAACCATTGACGGAACATGCCGATGGAGATTCGAAAGGACGGGCACGATGTTTGGGGGAGGCAAGAGGTATTTTAAAGCTGATCGGCTGCGAGAACCGGAGTGGGATCGCTCCTGCTGAGACGGCTGTTGCTAGCTGGTGTACCTGCAAGTGATAAATATAGGCGTATATTGTGCATAAATTTAAACATGATGCAGGTTCCCGTCGGACCATGGATGCTGTCTTTGGATGGTTAGGATGACGTCCTCAGACCATGATGTCCTGGGCCATGAAGCGCAAAATTAAAGGAATCGCGGGCTATGAAATGACATTCTCGAGCCATGATAATGGTGCCTTCGAATCATGATGCCTTTGAATAATGTTGTGCAAGATATAAAGTGGGGTCCTCGGGCCATGGCATGGTGTTATCGGGCTATGAGGATGATGCCTCTAACGATGACGCCTTCAGACAGTTTGGCGATATTTCATCCCATGAAATGCAAGATTTGGCGGTATTTCAGCCCATGAAATGCAAGATTTGGCGGTATTTCAGCCAATGAAAAAACGTAAATGGTGATATTTCAGCCAACAGAAAAATAAAGCAGGCGATGTTTCAGCTTATGAAAAGAATGTAAATGGCGATATTTCAACCGACAGAAAAATAAAACAGGCGATGTTTCAGCCGATGCAAAAAATATAAATGGCAATATTTCAGCCGACAGAAAAATAAAACAGGCAATGTTTCAGCCGATGCAAAAAATATAAATGGCGATATTTCAGTCGACAGAAAAATAAAACAGGCGATGTTTTAGTCGACGTAAAAGTAAGATGGCGATAATTCAGCCTACAGAAAATATAGGTATGGATGGTGATGGAGATTTAAATATGAACTGGCGATCTTTCAGCCGATGTAGAATTTAAATAGGGGTTGGCGATATTTTAGCCGATTGCAAGACGTGAGTAAAAGTGGCGGTATTCCAGCCATGCAAGAAAGATAAAGTGGCGGTATTTCAGCCATGCAAGAAAGATAAAGTGGCATTATTTTAGCCATGGAAGAAAGATAAAGTGGCGGTATTTCAGCCATGCCAGTAGAGGCAGAGCTTAACCTCGAAAGGAAGAAAGGTAGCCTTATGTAGATAATGCAGGATGGAGACAACGATTAGTCTCGGAAGGCAGAAAGGTAGCCTTATGCGACACAGATAATGCAGATGGAGTCAATGCTTAGTCTCGGAAGGCAGGAAGGTAGCCTTATGCGATGCAGATAATGCAGATGGAGACAGTGCTTAGTCTTGGAAGGCAGAAAGACAGCCTTATGCAATGCAAAAAATGCAGATGGAGACAGTGCTTAGTCTCGGAAGGCAGAAAGGTAGCCTTATGCAAATGATGCAGGATGGAGACAACGCTTAGTCTCGGAAGACAGAAAGGTAGCCTTATGTAATGCAGGAAATGCAGATGGAGACAACGCTAGTCTCGGAACGCAGAAAGGTAACCTTATGCAATACAAGAAATGCAGATGGAGACAACGCTTAGTTTCGGAAGGCAGAAAGGTAGCCTTATGCGACACAAATAATGCACATGGAGACAATGCTTAGTCTCAGAAGGCAGAAAGGTAGCAGATAATGCGAATAGTAAGTAAAAAATTCTCAGCTGATAGCTGGTAACCGATTGTGATTCTACGGCTACTGGGGATATTGCGTGCGGATAGCAAATGCAAATATGTATGACGGTTCAATGCGATTGATAATATGTTCGGTAATTTTGTGACTTGGGTGCCAACATCCAAAGAAAATCGTGAGTTTTGCTAGAGGAGGAAATGTTAGTTCGTTCCTCCTTGAATCCTAGCGTCGCATATCATTGGGGTAGCATTACTAAACAGTGGCAGTTCAGACAATAATTATGCATGATTTAGTAAACATATCATAAGTAAAAAAATAGTTTTCTTTTAGCTGAACCAACGACTGCAACGTGGTTCAAGACATTTCAACCTCTTTTGCTCCAGAATTTTGAGGGTCCTCCTCAAAATTCTGCCCCAGTTTACTGGGCTGACACTTCTGACGGCTGCGCTGAACAGATGAAAAATCAACTTCAGAATTTTGAGGGTCCTCCTCAAAATTCTGCCCCAATTCCAATAGCAGGGAAAAAATGGAAATTTTATTAAATTGTGACCGAACCCATAGGGCTTCCTACGTATCCCCTCTTAAAAGGGAATCGGGTTAGGCGTAGTTCAAATTACATCATAAAAAAATCGTAGGTGATTACACATAATATCGTTTCACTGCGTCTGAGTTGATTGGCTTTGGCCAGACTTCTCCGTCCATTTCTGCAAGAATAAGGGCTCCTCCAGTTAGAACCCGGTGAATCATGTACAGACCTTGCCAGTTGGGAGAGAATTTCCCCTTGGTTTCCTCTTGATGTGGGAATATTTTATTCAACACCAGCTTCCCTGGTGTAAAATTCCTTGGCTTAACTCTTTTGTTGAAGCTCTGGACACTCTGTTCTGATACAACTGACCGTGTCAAACTGCATTCATCCTTTTCCCATCTATAAGGGCTAACTGCTCGTAGCGACCTTTTACCCATTCTGCGTCGTCCAACTCTGCTTCTTATATGATCCTCAAGGAGGGAATCTCTACCTCGGCGGGGATGACCGCCTCTGTACCATAAACTAGCATGTAGGGATTTGCCCCGGTCGATGTATGGACCGTTGTGCGGTATCCTAGTAAGGCGAATGATAACTTCTCATGCCATTGTTTGTGACTTTCGACCATATTTCTTAGTATCTTCTTGATATTATTGTTGGTTGCTTCTACAACTCCATTCATCTGAGGCCTGTAGGCTGTAGAATTATTGTGTTTAATCTTGAATGCCTCGCACATTGCTTTCATCAAATTGTTGCTGAGATTGGAACCATTATCGGTAATGATTGATTTTGAAATTTCGAATCGGCACACAATACGGTCACGGACGAAATCCGCCACAACTTTCTTAGTCACTGCCTTGTATGACGGTACTTCAACCCATTTGGTAAAATAATCAATTGCCACCAGGATGAACCTACGTCTGTTTGATGCGGCAGGCTCAATAGTTCCAATGACATCCATTCCCCAGGCGGCGAATGGCCACGGTGAGCTTGTTGCAGTAAGCTCGTTTGGAGGCACCTTTATCATATATGCATGTATCTGACAGCGATGGCACTTGCGAACGTACTGGATACAGTCTGTTTCCATAGTCATCCAGAAATACCCTGCTCGGAGTATCTTCTTTGCTAAGACAAAACCATTCCTGTGCGGCTCGCAGGTCCCTACGTGCACTTCGTCCAATAGTCTGGATGCTTCTTTTTCTTCGACACACCTCAATAAACCCAAATTAGGAGTCCTCATATACAGGATTCCCCCACTGTGAAAGAAGTTGTTAGATAACCTCCGAAATGTGCTCTTCTGAGTAGAGTTGGCAAGTTCTGGATATTTTCCTGTGGTCAAGTACTCCTTGATGTCATGGAACCATGGTTTTCCATTTGCTTCTTCCTCAACATGAGCACAATAAGCTGGCTGATCATAAATCTTTACTGGGATGGGATCAATGAAGTTCGTGTCTTGATGCTGGATCATGGATGATAAAGTAGCTAATGTGTCAGCGAACTCGTTTTGGACCCTAGGGACATGCTGAAATTCCGTCTTTGTGAATCTTTTCCTTAACTAATGTATGTGATGCAAGTAGGGGAGTATCTTAGAGTTCTTGGTTTCCCACTCTTCTCGAACCTATTGTATGAGCAGGTGTGAGTCCCCGATCACTAGTAACTCTTGAATGTTCAAGTCAATGGCTATCTTGAGTCCCAGGATGCAAGCTTCGTATTCAGCCATGTAGTTTGTGCAATGGAATCTGAGCTTGGTGGATACCGGGTAATGCTGACAGGTTTCTGATACTAGGACTGCTCCTATGCCAACTCCTTTGAAATTTGTGGCTCTGTCGAAAAACAACCTCCAACCATCGTAGGATTCTGCAATATCTTCTCCTACAAAGGACACTTCCTCCTTTCTCCCCGTTTCATCATGTTGTCCCAGAACACAACCGAATGCTCCGTCCAAAACTACAAGATAAAGCAATAGAGGCCTTCTTGTCTCAGGCGAAACCAAGACTGGTGGCGTTAACAAGTATTCCTTGATTCTGTCAAAGGCTTTCTGACAATCATTGGTCCATCTAGTAGCAGCATCTTTCTTCAGCATTTTAAAGATGGGTTCATAAATGATTGTGGACCGGGCTATGAACCGGCTGATATAGTTGAGTCTTCCCAAGAAACTCTTCACGTCCTTCTTGTTCTATGGCGGTGGCAATTCTTGAATGGCTTTGACCTTTGATAGGTCCAATTCTATCTCTCAACGACTCATGATGAAACCCAGTAGTTTTCCAGCAGGAACCCCGAATGCACACTTGGCGAGATTCAGTTTTAGATTGTACCTTCTCAGTCTGTTGAAGAACTTTCTCAGATCTTCTATATGATCAGTGGCTTTCTTGGATTTGATGATGACTTTTTCCACATATACCTCGATCTCCTTGTGTATCATGTCTTGGAAGATGGTAGTCATGGCTCTCATGTAGGTGGCGCCAGCATTCTTCAACCCAAATGGAATCATTTTGTAACAATACATCCCCCATGGTGTGATGAAAGCTGTTTTCTCTACATCTTCCTCATCCATCCATATCTGATGATACCCAGCGAAACAATCGACGAAAGACTGCAACTCATGCTTGGTGCAGTTGTCGATAAGAATGTGTATGTTTGGCAAGGGGAAGTCATCTTTGGGACAAGCCCGGTTGAGATCCTGATAGTCGACACAGATTCTAACCTTCCCGTCCTTCTTTGGTACTGGCACGATGTTGGCTAACCATGTTGGATACTCTACCACTTTGAGAACCTTAGCTTTGACTTGCTTAGTAACCTCTTCTTTGATTTTCAAACTCATGTCGGGCTTGAATTTCCTGAGCTTCTGCTTTACCGGCGGACAGTCTGGATCTGTTGCAGCTTATGAGCTACAATGGCCGTGCTGAGACCAGTCATATCATCATACCACCAGGCGAATATGTCCTCATATTCTTTTAAAACTTCCATATATTCTTCCTTCTCTGATGGCGACAAGTGAACACTGATGCGAGTTTCTTTGACATTCTCTGTATCTCCCAAATTAATGACCTCAGTTTCTTCCAGGTTGGACTTAGGTCTATTTTCAAAATTCTCAATCTCTCTGATGACCTCTTTAGGTATCTCATCTCCTTCTGAGTCTATATCCTTTTGTTGTGTTGTTTCGTTGCAAGTCACAGTCATAGGTTCATCGTCAAGATAAGTAATAGTAATGTTGTATAAAATAGAGTAAATGATAGAGAGAATAATAATTGAGATATATATGATAAACTGAAATGCTTTGATTAAATCCATAATTGTTTGAAACATTAGAGCTCTTTTTGAAATAAAAGACAATGCGGAAAGAAAATCAACTAGTAAAGTAAGCTAAAAAAATGAGATGGATGGTGCTTTTGTTTAACCCTGCTACCCCGAAGCCTTCCGGGCCCTGACGATCCTAATTGACCAATTGCTGAGGTGGTCTCCTCTGTTCACAGCTTGTATGGAAGGGCCTTCCTCCCCTTCTTCCTAAAAAAGAACACAACAGTCCATATCATCATCCTTCAGGAACAAATTCTTCATGGCGGCCAACACTTCATCTTCTTCTGACCCATATATAGTAGCTGCCGGTTGGAAGGTCTGCTCCAGGCTAGGTATCGAAAACTCCAATAGATAGTAGGGGCCACGCCATAGTGGCGACCAGTTCTGGAATTCCTCCCAAGTATAACCGTACCCTAAGCCAAAGGTAGTACCATGCTTCTTTAGTTTGATGGGCTTAGTAATCCCCTGAAGATTTTTACCGAGTCCCTTTCCAGGCTCATACCCACACCAATTCAGGATACTTTAGATTTTGTTATCCCACCACTTATCCTTATCTACAGCGTTGACACTTCCGATATGGTGGTATGTTTCTCCGCCTATTCTCCTTCTGCCCCCGATCATTGGGATGGTCTGGCAACTATATATGGGGTTACTACTATCGCCATGAATGATCACCTCTTGGTGGTTCCATTTGAACTTTACCGCCTGATGTAGGGTCGATGCTACGACTCCAGCAGCGTGGCTCCAAGGGCGCCCTAACAGCAGGTTATAGGATGCCGGGACGTCTATTACTTGGAAGTCGACGTCGAACCATGTTGGTCCCATTTGCAAGCATAGGCTGATTTCTCCAATAGTATATCTCTGAGACCCATCGAAGGCTTTGACATGGATAGCCCCGTCTTTGATCTCGTGTATGCCTTTCCCTAGAGTTCTGAGAGTTACAAGCGGACAGATGTTGAGGATCGATCCTCCATCGATCAGAACTCTAGTGATGAAATAATCTTCACATTGCACGGTGATGTGCAGTGCCTTGTTATGGCTCAAACCTTCTGGCGGTAACTCGTCTTTGTGGAAGCTTATTTTATGGTTCTCCATCACTTGACCCACCATATTCACCATTTCACCCCCGGTTATATTGCTGGGCACATAGGCTTCGCCCAGTATCTTCATTAGGGCATTCTTGTGAGCGTCTGAACTATGCAAAAGAGCCTGGATATATATCTGTGCTGGTGTTTCGTTCAACTGTTTAGCAATCGAGTGCTCCTTAGCCTGTATTTTCCTCCAAAGATCGTCGGGTCCTGTTTCAATAGGCCGTCCCGGGGCTTGCTTACTGGACTCGGCTAGATGCTCTGGGGTGTAAACCTTTCATGTTCTAGTCATTCCTTGTGCGGCAATCGTTTCTCCTGTCCTGGTCTTTCCTTTCCTCCTAGCTTCGGCAGTGTAATCCCATGGTATGGCATTTGAGTGGAATGGTGTTATATCTATCATTGCCACTGGAATAGGCACCCTTGGTGGTAACACAACAACTTCAAAGGGTGTAGGTTCCTTTGGAACTCCAAATTCAACCTCGATTGGTCCAGGCGCCTTTGCAGAGGGAGGCGCTTCAAATTCAAAAGGTATGAACATATTTACTTTGTCGTCCCTGGAGGGATGATTCTTCACAACAACTAGGTTAAGTGTAACTATCGGTTTCTTTGGTTCATCTCCTTCAGCAATCAAACCTATCGACCCTTTTGGGTCCCAATCATCCTCGATCTCGATCATGTGAATGTATCCATCTTTGTGGTCAGGCAGAGGGTTGTTACGAACATTAAGAGTAGGCTTCCTTGCTACAATGACCTTATTATCAATCAGGGTCTGAATCTTGTCTTTCAATGAGCGATATTCGTCAAGGGTGTGTCCCTTCATGCCGGAATGATACACACAGGTCTTGTTGGGGTTGACCAACTGGGAGGGATTTTTTGGAGCTTTGGTTGGGATAGGAGTGACATAACCAGAAGCTTTAAGTCTTTCATATAGCTGGTCAATTAGTTCAGCGATGGCTGTGTGTTGTCTCGGAGGTTTGCGGTCAAAATTTGTCCTGGGCCTTGGGAAATTTTGACGGGTGGGTGGTGATTGGTAGTGAGAGGGTTGAGATTTATAAGCTTGGTAAACAGGTGCTGGTTGAGAGTATCTGCGTAAGATGGGTTGATATGGAGAGGACTGGTAAACGGGAGGTGGATATGAGGGTGCAGGTGCTTGGTAATTCGGGATAGGCTGATATGTAAGTGGAGGTGATGGGTAAGTGTGGTATTTTGGTGGTGATTTGCCTCCCTGTGCGACCATTATGGCACTTATATCCTTCTTTTTAGATGTGCCACCGGTCTGTAAAGCCTTATTGGTGGCCTACAATGCTTCAAGATTCGTAACCATACCGTTCTTAATGCCCTCTTCGATTCTTTCTCCAAGTTTGATGATATTAGAGAACTTTTGACCCTCGATCAACATCAACCTCTCATAATATTGGGGATCCTGAGCCCGGACGAAGAACCTATTCATTTGCTCTTCTTCTAGGGCCAGCCTGACCTTTGCAGCTTCTAACCTCCAACGAGTGGCATACTCGCGGAATGTTTCGGTGGGCTTCTTCTTCAATTTCTGTATATAGAATCCATCCGGTGCGTTCTCTGTATTGAATCGGAACCTATACATGAAATCCAATTCCATGCTCACCCAACTCGTCCATTTCTTGGGGTCCTGGCTGATGTACCGGGATAGTGCATCTCCTTTCAGGCTCCTCATGAAGAGCTTCATACATATCTTCTCATCCCTTCCAATTCCAACCAGCTTATCGCAATATGTCCTTATGTGGACTCTGGGATCTCCTGTCCCCTCAAAGCTTTCGAACTTGGGAGGTTTGTACCCCTCCGAAAGTTCAACATCTGGCTGAACGCATAGGTCTTCATAATTTAACCCTTCAATACCTTTGTTACCTTCCACGCCCTGAACTCGGTTGGTTAACTTCTTAAGTTCTGCTGCTAAATTCCTGATAAGGGAGTCCTTGTCATCAGACTCAGGTGCATTTGAGATTGGTTGGGTGTAGTGGGGTACCGTATCCACAAAAATAGAAGTATTGTGGAGATGGTCATTTGTGGTGTTTAGTGTCTCGGGAATGAGTAGTGGAGTGTTATTTGGAGTGTGGCATATGTTGCAGTGTTGGGTATGAGTGGGTTGTATCTGTGATTGTGGGGTGTTTTGTGTAGGTGCGTGATTTTGGGTGTTGACATCAGGAGCGGTGAGGGAAAATGATAGGCTCGCCAAATTCCGAACCTGATCCAGTTCTTCTTGGAATTTCAATGGCTTTTGCTCCTGTTGTGTAGCAGTTTCCTTAGCAACTGAGGTACCCTGAGGAATCTCGATCTCCTTTCTGGCACTTAGATCTCCCATTCTACCTTTGTTTTTATTTCGGATAGGACTCGGAGGAGGAGGAGGTGGAGGGCCCTTGGATCTTGTGGAGTATGCTGATGGTGCCAGAATGCACGAACTAACCTTTGGGGAGGGGAATAAAAGATAAAAGAAAAACAAAAGGTAATAAGTTAGAGCGGGTTATGAGGAAAAAGTATTGCAGTATTTAAACACGTTGTGCGAAAAAATGTAAATCGCATCCTAGTTTTGGTGCCTCGTTGTATCCGAGGTAGGCCTAGCGACAAATAATTTTGGAGAACTTATAATGCTAAATGCCTCATTTTATTGATAAAAATAAGACGAATCCAAAATGATGCTAAATAACTGAAAGTAAAATGTCACTAGTGGCCATTGTCCTTATTACATCATTAAAGAAAAATAAAGGACTCCTAATTACTTGGTCCCAGAAGGACCTTCCCCAGATTTGGCATCTTTGTCTCCTTCGAACAACTCCACCAACTCGCGCAGTCCTAGCAGTAAGTAGGCTCGGACCAGATGTCCGCCTGCATTTCCTTCAGCGTTTTGGCAGTCTTCGATCCTTTTGATGAACTTTCCTTCCAGCTCCACTACACCCCGCTCCAAATACCCTACCTGGTTGTTGGCGCTGACAGCCATTTCTTTCCACTCCTCGATCAATTTTTGATGGGCTTCTTGTGTGCTCACTTTCACACTCTCGAATTCTCTTGCGCAGTTGATTATACTTAACCCGTGCTTCAGCGTGCTCGTCAATAATTCGGTTACCTCGAACGAATCCCGGCTGACCCATGCCATTGTCTTCTAACCAACCTGAATAGTACGGCACATAACCGACGCAATACCTGTCTGGCTCAATGGATTCTTTCCCCAAAACAATTTTGCAATGCCATAAATGCTGAGCTTGGCACCAGTAAGGGCTATCGTCGTCCTGGAAATCGGCCCTGAGATGACTTGTTTTATTGACCCTTGGTATGATTTATTTTCTTCCAACTTGCCTTATGGCTCGGAGAGGAACGTAAGGATATGTTCCTCTCAAACCAATCAGTATGAGAAATGGCGCATCTTGGGATCGAACAATGAATTCATCTGTGGGGAACCACTCAAACATCTATTGCACCTGGTCTTCTTTCAGATTTTCGAACAATTCTACCCATCCTCTGGCGTCATTCGGCTGAGCGAACATTTTAGGCATATAATTCATACGCCTTGGCTGATGGAAGGCGATATGATCATCCCAATCTCTGCGTAGGATCTCTTGTCGGTATTCCCCTTTCTGGAGGTGTTCCATGAGCCAAAGCTGAAGTAATAAGTTGCAACCCTCAAAATGACTGCCTTGTTGTTGATAGTTGTTCAAGGCACGGTATATCTCGACGACGATCATGGGCACTATGCTGAAAGTTTGCCCACCAATCCCCTCCATCAAAGTCTTGGTTACCATGGCCAGTCTGGTGTGGATCCTAGCCTTCTTCATAGGGAACACGATTATCCCCAAAAATCAAAACATGAAAATGAAGACCCTTCTATGGACATGCCCCAATGAGGTGATAGCAAATTCATCCGAATAGGTGCGATATGACTTGTTATGGCCGCACCTCTCGTATAGATAGTCAAATGGGATATAAGAGTCTTTCAAACAAGTCAAGTCTAGGTTTTTCTTCAGTCCCATCATCTTAAGGAAACCCCTTCCTTTACGATTCTCTAGCATAAGCAAATCCGGAGTCTCCCAAGGAATTCCAGCTAAACCCCCTATTTCTTCAAGTAAAGGAGTCATTTCAAAGTCCCCAAAGCGGAACACGGACTTGTCACTATCCCAGAACAATGTCGCAGTCTCTATGATTCTGTTGTTAGTCTGAATCTCTAGAAGAGAAGGCAGATTCCCTAAGTACTTGCGGATGAGTGTCTGATCACTAGAATGGAGGTCTTTCCACCAATTCAGCAGCCTTGGATGAATGTTGGTTACCATGCCAAGCCTGGGGATCTCGTGCCTCATTTTTTGCAAAACAAAGCGTTAGGACCTCACCCCACCGGACTCGACTATTTAATCCAATAATTAGCATAGCAAGCACTTAAGTTCTCCAAACAAATGCACAGAACATGGAGGCGTCCGTTTGGGTTTCAAGGAAACCCGGTGGACTTTGGACAAGGCTATCTTAACGAGTCATTATGTGGACAACATAACTAACTCAGCTAGGTTTGATCATGATGCATGTACAATTTAAATGGAATAAGGTTTCTATTGGGGTGTTAGACAGGTACCCTTGAGCGGACAACTCAAGAGGGAAAGGCACGGAACCGTCGACTGCACCGCTGAACGACTGGTTTTACCGCAAATATGCCTTTGCCAAATTTAGGGGGTGATAGTATTGAAAGTGCGCAACTACTCATTATAAGCGTTGCTATAGTATTTGTTTGGCACGAGTGGAACATGATGTTGAAAAATGCAATTTACAAGAATGAAACATATTGACATGTATTTTCATGTTCATATAATAAAGTTTACAATGATTGCTCAAAAATTACAACAACATTAATGGAAAAGCAGTAAATGAAAGTAATTGAAGAAAAAGAAACAAAAGAAACAAGTCAGTTTCCAATAAAGGAATTAAACAAAACCAATAAAGAAAGCGGTAAAGTCACATATAACATGCAATGGTAAAAGCCTAAAGAATCCCCAGTAGAGTCACTATGCTGTCGATGTCCCCTTTTTCTTCGCGAAATCGGGTTCACGACATTCGGGAAGACAACTCTTTTCCCGTTTGGGAATTGGGTTTTGGATTTTTGGAGATTCGCCACTTAATGATTATAGTGCATTAGGACACTTTTAGAAGAACTAAAGATGCAAACCAGAGTTTTGGGTAAGGGCTTGAAATTATCTCGAGGGGAAGGTGTTAGGCACCCCACGAGATCCACTAGTGTGGTTCCCGACCATGCTACAATTGTGACTTTAAATGCAAAAAAATGAATAAACAAGCAAGTATTGGAAATACAAAATAAGAAGCATAAAAAAAGGGTTAAAAAAAGTACTGAAATTCAGAAAAGGAGCAGTTTAGTTGTAAAAAAAAGGGCAAGTAGAGGGAAGGAGTCAAGCAATTGGTGCAAGCAACTTAAAAATCGCGTAAGAAACAGAAGTTTGAAAGTGCAACAGCTTTTAAAGTTTTGAAAAAAATGTTAAACTAATAAAGAGGGATAGGGTCCAAGGTTTATACATTACATGGATCATTCGCACAACACCGGTACCCAATTGTACACATAGTGTTATCGTGTCATCATAATCTCCATGTCTACCCTGCCCACCCCGTTAAGGTGTTAAAGCACCGAATGGTATCGTTTACTTATCGCATGCTACTACCTGTCCCGATCCTATCAGTCCTGGAGGAAAATGGGCTACTAATCCTAAAGGGAAAGGGATTTGGGCTTTTAGAAGTTTCAAAGGATAAAATGCTAAGGCGTTAATCAAAACAAACAGTTGAAAAATAGAAGGGGATCAAAAAAACATTCAGGGCTCAAATATGCCTCCATAAATCATCAAAATCACAGAGTTTAGCACGTCTTTCACTTACTGATTTTGGTCGTATTTAAATAAAGCGACAAGCGGACTGGTTCAACGCATATTTTTAGGCGAAAAGCCTAAATTAGACATACTCGAATACAATTGTTTGAAAGCTGATCTGATTGACTTAAGCGTTAATTAGAACTAGGTGTGACATATATCGACTTTGGAAACAGATTCGCAGACTTTAATAGGGGTTACTGATTTTAGCGAATAAGAGCAAGTTACAACTAGTTTTATCTCTATTTGGGTTCCAAACTTCCAATAGGCATGCTTTCTATGTGAATAATGATCTGGACACCCTTTAGACATAAAATAAAAAAAATCCTATGAGCATGGTATCTATATGCAGTTTTATTATTATTTACCTACAAATAGTTTGCCTAATGTCATTTGCAGAATGCAGCAGTTTGGTAGACCATGTTTTATATGAAATTGCGGAATAATTAGGAATTGACCTATAGGCAGGATATCTACATATGTTTGCAGGAATAAAAAAAATTTACCTATGAGCATGATTTCTAAATGTGAGTTTTGCAGAAATTAAATTAAAACCTATTGACATGATTTCTAGGTGGATATGCAGAGATGAAAGTTGAAACATATAGGCATGATTTCTAGGCGGATAGGCATAAATGAAAATTGAACCTGTAGGCATAATTTCTATGCGTTTGGAGGAATAAAGAAATTTTAAACCTATAGGCAGGATCTCTACCCTTTGTGCAGAAAATAAATCCCATCCCCCTCTTTACTAAGTTCCCCAGAGTTTATACAAATTATTACAACCAAAATAGAAAAACAACTGAAATGATAAATATACATCTGAAGTCCTCTGCTACGTTCGAAAGCCTAATCCAGACTTGAGGCCTAATACTATGAGATGGAACCACTTCCGAGATCCATATTTCCAAGCCTTCTCTAATCCAAGGTATTTCAAAGATCCAAGGGATTTCAAGAACCCCAGGCAGTGCATACACCCGAGATATTCATAGAAAATGAGTTGTGCAGTACGGAAGGGCCAGCTCTTATGTGTCCAAGTTCATAGAGATCTCCAGGGTCCCAAGGCAAGCCACACACAAGAGGGGCAGAACTTAAATTCTAGGAGTTAAGTGTAAGTGCAATAGAAAAGGGTAGGAGGACTACCCAGACAAGTTGGTGGTCATGCCCAGCCACAATAAGACTGGCACACCCCTGACCAGCATATGATCAAACATTTAAGGAGTACAGACCTATTTGGAGGTCAAGCCATGGCCTGAACAGTAATCAGGTGTACTGCCAGGCCAAGGCTGTTACTCAGCATACACCATAGGGAATGGGGATGGGAAATTGACAAGCTTAGGATCCCAAAGGATCCTGTTCATAGCCATGGACAACGATTTCTGGCATTGCCATGTTTTCTGAACCATAACTTAAGCATAAAAAAGGGGTATGAGGGTTTGGGATTCATAAAGTATCAAATCATGACAAGCAACTGACAGGATGCAAATATAATTTAAATACTGAACTACAAAGGAAAGAGGAAACATGTTGCAACATGCTAGATACAAATGTCAATTAAAAGAATTGGACAGAAGTAGGCAGAAGTAAAACACATTGTTGTTGAGACATGTAAATTAACTGGGACATACCAGTAGAGAAGCAAAAAAGTGCAGAAGAAAGTAGAGTAAACAAAGTCCACAGCAGCAACACAAGTATCAGAAATATAGAGAGTTTTAAGTGAGAGTGATTTTGAAATCAGAGTGCTTTCTGTGTTCGTCTGTTCAAAGAGAAGGGAGGAGAGTATTTATAGTTTGAAATCAGGTAGGGAACAAGGTAAGAAAATAATCATGTATCAATTAGAATCAATCAGTAGCAGCAAATCCTTTTAATTGAGAAATTCAAATTTAAACGGTAAAGGGCAAGAGTTATTTAAGGAAGGAGATCAAGTAAACATATTGCACATAGCATAAAAATAAGGGGTAAATACATAAGGGTTTTAATTAAGGAAAGAAAATTTTGAAATACACGGTTAAGTAAATAAGGCAGGGACAAAGTAAATCAATTAGTACATAGTAAATTAGGGAATCGGGGATTCAAAATCACCAATGAACCAAGTCAGAAATAGGGGAATCGAAAGGTTAAAAAGAGTTCAAATAAAACAAGAAAAGAATCAATCATGCTTACACAAGGAAGTCTGAAATTAGTCCAGAATCTATGGTTATTTTAGAGGGACGTTCAGCGTGTATAAAGAGTGCACAAAAATTAGGCATGCGAGGTTAATACATGGTAAAGAGAAACAGTAACAAAACTACGCAGCTAGTAGATGACAACACATGATAGTCATGTAGGTTGATTCAGTAATAGGGAGAAGGCGGAATCAGAAGCATGCTAAAAGTCAAGCAAACGGCCTTTCTAGAGGATATAGCTTAGTTCAAAGATTGCAAGAAACCAAATCACATAAAGAACAGAAGTTAAAACTAGAAGGACCTTGAATCCAATCAAACAAGTTCAAGCAGACGAAACAGTTTTTTCAGAGACCCAAACAGGTCCGAAAGAATTAGGGATTCGAGATCAAACCAATTTAGAGATGAGAACCAGACAAAACACATAGCAGATAACCTTAGAAGAAACATTTAGAAACCTCAAAAGAAACCAAAATTCCTGATATGCAAGTTCTAGAATGTCATAAAAGGTCACAGTAGAAGGAAAGCACATAAAAACACAGTAGAAGTACAACATAAGAAATACGACAAAGAATAACATAAGAAACATGACAGAACATGTTAAAAGAAATCAGAAAAGCTTTGAAATAATTTAACAAACCCTAAATCGGAAAAGATAAAGGTTTTGAAAACAAAGTTTTGAAGGAAATCTCGAAAAAAGTGCCCGAAAGCTCAAGGAGAACACAGATCTACAACGGATCTAAAAGAATCAGAAGAACCTCAAAAGTTCTAGGGTTTCGGAAGAGCCCTAGAAGCGAGAAGGCCTGGAAAAGTCACGATATAAGCTAGAGAATATCACAATCAGGCTCAAAAGACCAAGGGCCACTGGAGCAAGGCCGGAGATGGCTGGGATCTTTGAATAAATGAAGGTTTGAATGAAGATCCTCAAGGTCTGGCCTCGATTCTTCAAGCAACAGGCATGCAGGAGCCATTGGAGGCAAGTACAGCCTTCAATGGCTTTGGAAGCCATGGATTCAGGCGGTTTTGGGTGGTAGCCGGAGGGAGGCGGCTAGGATTAGGTTTAGGTCTTAGAGAGAATCAGAGAGGAAAGGGAATTTGAGGGCGGCTGATAGAATGAAATGATTTAGGGTTAGGTGTGTAGGCGGATTAAAAAAGGATAGGGGAATTCGTGGCCGTTGATCAGATTGATCCACGACCTGGATTAAAAGGGGTATGGGTCGAGTAGTCTTAGATGGGTTAAATGGAATTGGGCTGGTCCAAAATTAGGTTTGAAATTTCAATTAGGGGAACCAATTTTGGCTATAATTGAAATAAAATGAGGCCAGATTTTAAATAGCCAGTTTTTCCCTTTTAAATTTAAAAAATAGTAAAATGATTTTCTGAAATAAATTGAAAGTACTATATAAATTAATAATATATAATCATTAAATAAAAAAATACTGGAATAAATTTTATATTTATAAAATGCTGTTAATTCTTAAAATAGGCTAAAATTACAATTACATGCAATTTAGTTTTTTAAAATATCAAATAAATTTGTAAAAATATAAAAATTACCTTTGTCGTATTTTGGTATAAATATGAGAATAAAATAAGTTATTCACCAAAATGATAGTTTTGAAAATAATTACTGAATTCTGTGGTATTAAAAATAGACAATAAATTTGTTTAAAATTTATTAAAAATTTGGAAAAGTACCAAAACTCTTGGGTGTGCTCATATATGCACATATATGGTATTTTGAAAGTATTTTAGGTTTTATACTTAGGGAAAAATTGGGTATCAACACCTGGTCCAGCCCCTGACCTACCCAAACGACGCCGTTTGGATAAGCTTTGATCAGGACCGTCGATCTCGTTTGATCGAACGGTCCATAACCTCGCCCATTACCCGAACGCGACCCACCTTATACCCGGTCTAGCTTCCCCCAAAACGACCCCGTTTTATTTAATGTTTTGATCGGAGCCGTTGGATTCCCATCACCCAACGACTCAAATTAAAACACTAATTTGACATACCCAAATCATCAGATCCCTTACCCTCAGACTCCTCTCACCCTCCTCTTTCCAGACCCCGAAACCACTTCCTTCGAATCCAAGCCAAACCCTTCGAATATCCATTTGAGTCCATGAACTCTAGCGCCGCCATAGTTTCTCTGATGGCGGCGCCACCTCCCCTCAACCCCAAATTTACACCAAATGGCCACCGGACCTCCCTCTTTCCAAATACTAGACTGGCTTCATTCAGATCTTACCAGAAACTCTCGAATATCAAATCTAAGATCTGAGACCTAGGGGTTCAAAATTTGAATTCGT
Organism: Nicotiana glauca; assembly: GCA_026770625.1. Lineage (NCBI taxonomy): Eukaryota > Viridiplantae > Streptophyta > Magnoliopsida > Solanales > Solanaceae > Nicotiana > Nicotiana glauca. Next base: position 25,522 of record MU674179.1, on the reverse strand, counting down.
AAACCCAGCGACCTGTATTGGTCCAAGCCCTTAGCTTTCCATGATTAGAAGACCGATTCCTCACAAAACTAATACTGCTCACTTGTTCTTTACAAGAACGAGTGATTAGTATCAGTTTCGTTGGAATCATGATAGCAAGTAATGTCCTCAGAGTTTAAATGGCGAGTCCCCTTTGCCATTTTCTGCGCCTCTTTTAACTTGTATTACTTCTGCCCCTTCTTCTTCTTCTTCTTTTCTTCTACATGTTTTGCCTTGTCCATTCTCTGATTGATGTTGTGATTAGCTTCAAACCTAGTTCTGCCTTCTAGGTTAGTTTTTCTATTCGTATTTATTTCCATTCATGTCTAGTTTTTCTTATAGATTTCTAAAGAAAAGGGTTGCGCCTTGGTTTTTGTTCGTCCATTCAGTTTAGTTTAAGGCTTAATTAGCTTCTGTGTTTAATCGTTAAATGTTTGGGATTGTCATTATGTCATTAGAATTTTAGTTTTTAATTTAGGTATGTTGGATTGGATGTAATTGAAATCAGCATGTTAGTACCGTTTGATTCCCTGTTAGATGGCTAGTGTAATTGCTTCAAAGTTTGAAATAGGGCATTTATTGTTTGTTTCTTCGTAAATGCCAGTTTCAGTAGTTCAATTGTTGATTGATTTTTGATTTTAGTTCATAATAAGGCTATTTAGGTGTTGAAATTGACACCTTGATTCTGTTTTTCTATGGTTTGATAGAAGTATTGTATACCTTAATTTGTAAACACCTAGAACTTTAAGGGAATATTGGATAACATGGGATTTAAGGGGTTAGTTTGAGAATTGTTCAAGTAAGGAAATGCTTACCTACTTAAGAAGTTTCTAATGGACAGTAGGATTGCACTAATTGGGTGGGTAATTGAATGGATACTTGAGTGGGCAATTGAAAATTGAAAGATAAGATAATAATGGGAAGGGCACCAACTCAATCCCCATTTTAAGGGGCTGAAACACTGACTATTAGATAGAGGGAGAGAGACAAAAGCTGGAAAAAAAAGAAGAAGAACACATAGAGAACATACATAGAGAACACAGGGAGAACTCTGGAAAAAAAAATAGAAAACACACACATTGATATACAGACGCATATGAGACATACTGAAATATAAGAATGAAGAGATGAGAACACTCTGGAAAAAAAGAGAGGAGAAAATAACTCTGAAAATACTAAAAAGAAGTATTGTTCCATTGAATTTGGTAGAGGATTTATGAATTTTTCCTAGGCTGAACTAATCTCTGGTTAGCTGATAGTGGAAATGAGTTAAGATTGAATCTGGTGGAGGATTTTTGGTTCACTGTTTGGTTTGAAATCATTTTATGGACTGTTTCACTTCATTTTCTAGGCTTGAAACTGGTTTTCAAACTGCTGTTGTGCTACTAAGCTGCTAGCTAACTGACCCTGCTTGGTTTTGGTTCTCTTCTCATTTCCAGGTACACATATAAAGCTCTATTGTTTGGGAATGTAGATCTGAAGCATTGAAATGAAAAACAAGAAGTTTCCAGCATGTGTTCATTTATGCTTCAATTATATTTTCCTTAGTGTTAGGCTTTTGGTAATTTAGTTTTGTCATTGTATATTGGTTGGAAATTACGTGGGCTTTTGCTTGACTTATGAAAGACTAGTATCTATTTTAGCTCTGTTTTTCATTTGAATTGGTTAAAAGTCAATAATATTTTGCTATTATGTATTGATTCAACTGGTTTAGCTTGGTTAATAAGTTTAATTTTATGGTAATTGGGTTTGGAATTCTGGCCGTTGCATTCAAATGACTTTAGAATGAGAATCATGATGATCATGGTAGAAGTGTTAGTCTCCTTGTTTTATATTTGAATAGTTGCTGGAAATCCAAAAAATAAAGATGACAGGCTTGAATTTCATATGTTCTTATTGATAATCAATTGTGTAGTGAAGCAACATTTTGAATGTCATGGTTTAAGTAAGAAATAGAACAAAGGGAATATTAAGTGAGCATTGAAAATGACTATCTAATTGGTTCATTTCAATAAGTTTCAATTCCTGTGGTATGAATGGCTTGCATATGAATGTGGTTGACTTAAATGGCTTTAGATAAATCATAATTAGTGTTTCAGTAATTAGTAACTACAGATTTAATTGTGTAATGGTTCAAAATCACGCTTGGGAAATATGTAAAAAATTCGAGTGTTTTCTGTTGTTGTTCGGGCTCGATCCCCAGCCTGCTTTGCATTAGGCATGTGCATGCCTTGTCTGATATGGGTCCTTCGCATGGGTTTGGGCATAATTTGCCAAGGAAATTGGTAACTTGGGGTCCCTATGATTTCTTGGGCCGTTGGGCCTCTCATTAGGCTAAGTTTAAGTTTACAAAAAATGAAACAAGATAGCTTTCATTAATCTCAATTTCTGACTCAATTATGTGACCCAAATCCAAACCTCAACGATGTTAAAATATGTCGCAAACCACAGGTGTATTTATGTGACGTGGTTCGAGACGTATTTTAATAACGTTGTAATTTTCTCTAAAAAATAAATAAAAGTGGTTAAAACTAAAATTTGCTCATAGGTTCATAATTGTTTTAATCATATAATTAAGGTGAATATAATAGTTGAGCGACCATGCTAGAACCACGGAACTCGGGAGTGCCTAACACCTTCTTCCGGGTTAATAGAATTCCTTACCCGGATATCTGGTTCGTGGACTATAATACAGAGTCAATCTTTTACTCGATTCGGGATTTGAACCAGTGACTTGGGACACCATAAAACATACCAAGTGGCGACTCTGAATTATTTAATAATATAATCCCGTTTCGATTATTCTTTAATTGCAAAAAATTCTCTTTATTATACCCCTTTATAGGGGTGTAGTGAAAAAGGAGGTGTGACACTTTTTTCCTTTTTTTTTCCCTTTTCTTTGGGTCCTATGACTTAGAAAGAACCCTCTTTCGATTCTGTTTGTAGTTGGTCATCCGGAATCATGACAGTCACCCTATTAGGGGTAGTCACTTCAATTTGTTGGCTTGTAACACGTTTGTCCTGTGTTAAATTGGATTCAACATTGAGATCGACTACCATATCAATCCTAGGGAGGTTTCTAATCACATAAGGTATGCTAGTTGATTTATTGACGTAGTCTTTCAATGTAAGAGCTTTCTTTCCTACTTGTCTTTCCTCTTGATCTCTATTTTCTTGTATAGATTCCTGATAGTCTTCTTTGGCTTCACTCTGATTTGGGTTCCAGTGCCTTCATTATTGCTTCGATTTCTGACTAATGCTTCTTCCTCTCTATTGTGGCTCTGCTGACTCTGTTTATCCTTGATATCAACATGTTCACTTCCTTGATCCAGTTCTTGTAAAGCCATTGTTATATCTTTGCTAATTTTCTTGCCATTGTTTGTGACTTCTCAAGGATTGATCATAGGTTTGAAAATGAATTTAGCCTTCTTCTTGGGAAGTTTCTTCTACTTGCGCATCTTAACCTTTCTGCTAGTTCTATCTTTGATGTTGCTTGATGGACTTTGAGTGGCATTCTCTGGCTCAATATCATTCTTTTGGCGCGACTGATCCTTTGTCGTATTTGCACTAGTTTGAGCATTATTTATAGCAATGTCATTTTTTGATACATCCATCTTGTTGTCTTTTTCATTTCTTTTTGCTTCTTCATTCTGATTTTCCATAGCTTTCTGTGCTTCTAATTCTCTAGCTTCAGCAATTTTCTTCCTTTCTAAAGATCTACAATTGATCATATTGTGCCCTAACTTTTTACAAAACATAAAGTATTTTGGAACACCTTCAATCAGTTGTTGAACAAAACCTTTTTGAGGAGCATTGTCGTATATTTTCCCCACATAAACAGAGACTTGTTGATCTTTTAGTAAGTTAATTTTAACTCTTAAATTTTATCATGCTTGGCCTAGTCCTTCCTCTAGTATCCAAGTCCATTTCAAGGGGTGCATTAATTGCACTCACCACTTGTTTAACATAATTTCATGTGTGCATATGGAAGGGCAGTCCAGGAAGAAGGACTCATACCGGAGCAATAGGCAGGTCTTCTTCAGGTTTGAAATCTGGGGGCCATTTTTGCAGCCACATGTGTTGGCCTTCAATTTCAATAACCCTTTTAAACCAAACTGTATTGAAGTTTTCTTTGTTGGTGATGTCCAGAAAAATATTATAGTTGTCATAAACCCAATTTTTGCTGATCCCTTAATCGAAATCAGTTCCTTGAATTTTTACCTAATTTTATCAATTTGGGGGCATGGTTTGAGAAATCGCTCAACAATTGTAAGTTTGCATTCTTCCGCCATAATGCCTTAGTAATCCGATGCCTTGAAGTGCACCGCCGACATCCCATTGTGAGTGGTGTGGGTAGCAATAACTAAATCTATGCCATGGCGCTTTGGGGGAATTGGTACATTCGAGGTAGTGATGACTTTATTAGCATAAGACAACTTTCCATCTACAAAATCAATAGGCTAGTTCACCGTTGGATTTGGGGTAGTTTGACTTTCCAGACGCGCCGGAGCGGTGCCATCCAACGCATCTATCGACGGAGCGTGTAGGAAACTCGCTATTAGAAAATAATCATTATGTGTCTTTCAGAGAGAGAGGATATTCTGACCGAGAATTATTACGGTCAGTTTTAAGGTGTGTGATTTGTGGTTTTAAACTTCCCTTTATTTTAGTAACAACAACGAACTAGCGTGTTCTCATAAATGGGGTCTAGGGAGGGTACTCAGACCTTATCCCTATCTTACAAAGATAGAGAGGCTGTTTCCGATAGACTCTCAGCTCAAGAAACAATGGAGATAAGGCAACAAGATTCAAACAATAGTAACAACAATATATTAATGTAAAAGGCGTGAATGACACAATATGTAATGATAAGGAATCATAAAAAAGATAAAGAACAACGAAACAGAAAGTACTACTAGAATATAAATCTTGAATTACTAGTAACAAATCTAGGAAAATCCAAAATTATTAAACTTAATAGAATCTAAACATCATAGTAATAACTAGCAATTGATAAATATATAGAACTATATGAATCTTTTTGGGACCCCTTTTTTCTCTAGTTTGTCTTCGAGCTTGTCAGCCTTATCCATTTTCTTCCATAGTTCACTTGTTTTCTCGTACTTTTCTTTTGTCGAACTTCCACTTTCTTTAAGGTAATTTGCTTCCTTGTCTATCTCGTCTCTCTTACCTACCAATTTCTCCCAGATCTTCTGAATGCCCTTGCCTTTTGAGGATGACATTCTTGCTTTAATTTGGTATCTATATATGAAAATAGCTCCAACCACTGTGCATGCAAAAGTAACAAAGTTAATTAATGAAAAACCAAAACCAAAATATCAAAGATATTAAAAGTAGATTCTTTCTCTATAGAGACATGTTGAAGGGGAGCATTCGAGCAATAGTAAAATTGTCTCTATGCGATTTATAGCTCACAAGTTCGGGCCGTGGAAGCATGAATGCTCAAATTAAGTTAGGCTGTCTACATTTACATCACATTTATTAGGGTACAGTTTTTCCCTAAATCCTGCATGAACACATGATATTTTGTGCACCAAGTTGTGCTATACATGGAGACATTGATTTCGTCTACGAACGTAAAAAAGGTGACAGAATTATAGAACAAAGATCAGTAACATTGTTACTAAATCTAAAGAAAAAACAAAGAACTGATCGAGAAATAAAGGCATCTTACGTTAACTAAGCCTAGCTCACTTTGTGTCAAAATACTTTACTAGAGAGAGACATATACACCATGGTTTATATAGGCATTAATAGCCTAGTTCTTTCCTTATTTTTTTAATCTTTTTCTTACTCATGCAATTAATTGTAGATGTTAGTAAAAATAAGAATTACCATATTTTGAGGGAGAAACTACCAAATGAAAGAAAATTGCCTAAAAATATATTGGAAAAACATAGGAAAAGAATATGTAAATCACAATGTTATATAAATCATGAGCAGAAAAAAAAATAAGGAATTACCTTTCGGGGACAATGAGCATTGAATGTTTGAATTTATTAATAATTAAAAAGGCATTAAAATGAATAAAAGAAATTGTGAGAAACGAAAAGGCAGTTCCTCGTTCTTCTCGTCCCAAAAGTATATAATTATTTCCTTATTTCATTTCAATTTTTTCTTTTCTTTTTCCTCTCTTTTCTTGAATTTGACTTTTCCTCAATTTTGAAAAATGCTTTCCTAGTTTAAGATACGGTAATTCTCATTTTTTGCAATGTTTATATTAGTTCGCACTGATTTAATAAACAAGGAAAGAATTAATGCATGTAATAAACTGTCCTTTTTGACATAACTAGCTGATTTAGGCTGCCTTAATAAGTTTCCTTTCAAGATTCTTATTCCTTTTTCTCAAATTTTTTTGTGTGGTTATATATTGCTTTTTGCATAAGACTATGGACTTTACTTTTATAACGCATTTTTATTTTATTTTTTACTTTTTTGTTAATTCGCTTTCTTAAAATATAGATTATACTTCTTACAGTCTTATTACATACCATATGTGTTGACCAAAAAAAAAAAAAAATACATACCATATGTGTTTGAAATTACTTTAAAATTTTGGTTCCAAATAGCGTTATACACTTACGTACTTTCATGGACAAAATCATATGTTTCACATAAAAAAAAAGCAATAAAATTGTTAACATAGTAAAGAATTCTCTGGTTTTACAATCTTTGGTATTTTTGTTTAGTTTTTACTTATTTTATTTAACTTTGTTTGCATTTACAGTGGTTCGAGTTTAGTACTCTTATTCTTTGTTACTAGGACTTGAACAAATTTTATTTTTCCTTGACCTTATATTTTAGTTTATCCAGATTTTAAGAGAAAAAATTATACTAGTAGTAGGATCTGCACAACTGGCGTAGCCAAAAAATTTTCAAGAGTGTTTAAATTTGAAAGAGGTGATTTTGTTTTCAACAAGTTAAAGGTTATTCAATATGTGTTATATACCTCTAAAATCTAAAATTTTACCTATATATTCAATTTAAATTTTCGACAAAGAGTGATTAATTGACCACCCTTAGGACAATGTAGCTTCCCCTTATCTACACAGAGTAGTCAGTGGTGAGCTAAAAGCCCATTAAGATTATCGGCCCCCATCATTCCCCTTGGAGCAGGTCTTACGAGTAGGGATGTTCAAATCGAATCGAAAAATGTACCAAATCGAAAAATCAAATCAAAATGGTTAAAAATGCGAATATGTTTGGTTTGATTTGGTTTAGTATTGAAAAAAATTCCGATTCAAACCGACATATAAATATATAAATTATACATATATTGTTTAACCAAAAAATGGAATTTTAGTCAAAGCTAGAATTTAGAAGAACTCGGGTTACTGATAATCAAGAAAAAGAAGTAATTCTGGATAGCAAGATGGTAATCAAGAGAAAGCAAATAAATCAATATCAATTCCAATGGTATTTTCTGTCCCTACAACTGATCATATATCCCCTTCTTCTAGGTACCTTTGGAGATATACGTTTTGCTCAAATTATAATGAGAACATTATGAGTAATTAAAGACATTAAATGCTACATTACACAATCATTACATTGAAAATGTATTCTCTAACATATTCAGCATTTGATGCCCATTAAATACCGTATCTGCACTCTTTTCTATAGTCAGATTTATTCCTTCTGATTCCCGGATATGAATGACTTAAATAAGTACGGGCGCCATGTTACTTATCTAATATCCCGTGCCTCTTTCTCCTTCTTTGCTCGTATATGTTGTATCTCCTGACTCGTGGCTAATTAAGATTCATTAACCATTTGACCAATCCACGTGTCTTGACACATCGCCATTATAATTTTTTCCCAATACAGATAGTCCCCCCACTTTCCATTTATTCATCAGTTTGAATATTTGGGAAGTGGATTTCATTAAAAGAGAATTTTTGTCACCGTTAATGCTCTGACAAAATTGACGCTTCAATTGTCACTTCCATTTAATGCGTTAGACACGTGCCATGCTCTTATTGGTTGTACAATTTTACAGCACTTTCTTAGGCTTTCTTTTCGGCTTCCCTGTTCACGAAGTGTCAGTTATCATTATTATGGCTCTTTCATCATTGTACTTTTTCCTTTTGCTGGTTACCCGTCAATATAAATATAACTTCTTTACTTGTCTTTTACTACATAAAGCGTATCAAACACTTCAATTAAAGGTTGGTATTCTTCAAATCTCTATTCACTTCTTCTTCACTTCAATCTTCTTCGTCAAGGCTTCACTAAACCCATAACCCTAGGAGAACCCCCATTTTAGATAACGTCCCCAGTGCTCCCGTTAGGCATAGAAGAGGGGGTAGACTCCTAGCTTGGGGTCTGTTCGTGGTGGTAGCACATCCATGCCTTCTTCTAGTTCGGGTCCCTCTTCCAGAACTAGATGTTCCCTTTTCAGAGGGCTTTTTCTAGGAACAAAGAATCCACTGAACCCTTACATGAGCCTCTAGTGGAAGAGATAGTCCCTACTGAACTATCTTTTCATCATGATAGAGAATCTCTAAGGAACCAAGTAAACACTTTAGATCGTGCCAATATTTTCCCTACTCAGGTTACAGAAATCTTAGCTCCTATATTCCGTAAGGACTGTCATTGGAGTAGTGATTTTTCAATTATCATTCCTAATCCAAATAAGAGGATCACTTCCTATATGATTGGATTTTCCTTTGTTTATACATACCCTTTCACTCTAGGGTTTGAACCAGCCATTGACCCGGTCATTCTAGATTTTTTCCATTTTTTCAACGTTTATCTAGGTCAAATTGGTCCAATTTTCTGGAGGGATGTCGCCTGCTTGAGGCACCTTACTAACATGGCAGATGTTGTCTTTACTTTCCCCCACCTAATTCACCTCTACTCCCCTAGGCTTTTTCGCAATGGCATTTTTACCCTAGCAGCCAGGAGCAAGAGGGTTTTAGTGAGTCACGAGGATGAAAAAGACCGTCGCTGGTATGCTCGATTTGTTTCTGCCCCCACTGATGGTTTAGTGGGTGAAGATAACATTCCCTTCCCTAAGCAGTGGAACTTTGTACGTAAGTATTCTATCTTTCTCGTGCCTTTTTCTTTCAAGCTTATTAACTTTTCTAATGTCGCTTCTTCTTTTTTTCTCAGCAACCATGGGTGTTGTGGAGGCTGTGGCCAACATTCGTGGTTGGGTAGAAAAATTGTTGAGGACCACTCCATTGGATGGTAGGTCATGGAAAAACCGTTCCAGCCGTTACTATTGGAAAGTAAAGACTCATGGTAAGAATTTTTATTTTATCTTGTACGCATATAAATATTTTCTTTTATTGTTCTAACTTTTATCCTTCTTTTTATCAAGATTTGCTATTCGAGGAGTCACCGCTGAGGCAATCATGGCTTCTCGTGACTCTTTAGGTACTCGTACCTCTTCGGCCCAAGAAATAGTCTTGGATCCAAAAGAAAAGCTACTGAAGAAGAAGACTCAGAGGAAGAAGATGAAGGCTCCCTGGTAACGAGACCACGATCTAGGAGATGTATCGTCTCTAATGACGAGGCTGAAGTCTCCCCTCATCTGTCTCTTACCGAGCTTGTTGTTGCTCCAGTTATCATTCCTGATAATGACATCTCTCCTCACGATACTCGTGATTCTATTGACCAACTTTTTGATAGTGGTTTTGGTAGTAGAAATTTAGAACTTGTTCTAGATGAACTTCTCTTATCTTCCTTTCCATCTCCTGTACCTGTAATTGCTTCCTTACCTGCACCAACCGTTTATGTTCCTTCCTTCACTATTTTTACTCCTTCCAACGCTCCTCCTTTGACAATTCCCCCACCTATTATTCATCATACAGAGGTGGGTTCTTCAAGTAGAAGTACTAATATGAGGAGTATAACCATTGAAGTTCCTGCCAACAACAACCTTTTGAGAAAGTCTGGTCAAGCTGATATTTGGCTCGAGCCTTTGATTGGCCCAATCGAGAAAGCAAAGCTTGAAAGCCATAGCAGCCTGACTCTTATGAATGGCATAGTGCATGCCACTTTGAAGGTATTTTCTTTCCTTCTCTTCTCCATTTTGTAAAAATTTATGACTCTGGGACTCTTACTTCCCCCCTTTTTAGGCCAATCTTATTGGCACTGAGATGATGAACAGAATCTCCCTCTAAGAAATGGTAGCACATGATTTGGAGAAGGCTTAGAACAACAAGTACAAGCGCTAACTTCAGAGCTAGCGGTTATCAAGGCTTCCTCGAGCCAAGCTGAGAAGGAAAAAGAACGCCTTGAATCCTCCTTTTCAGAATAGCTATCCAAGGCTAGCGAGGAGAATAGGGAATTAAAGGCTATGTTGGCTCAGAAAGAAGTTTACGCTGGAGAACTTGTGCAAAACTTAACTCAAGCACAAGAGGACCTTCGAGTCTCTGTTGATAAGGTGAGTGCTTTAGTGAGCTCTCATGCTTCCCTTCAAGCATATTGTAATTCCGCCTTGGCCAAAAATGAAGAGCTTAAGAGTGAGGTTGCTTCTTGGGAAAAGGATTATGAGATCCTTGAGGAAAAATTTGATTTGAGGTGAATTGGGTTTTTTTGAATTCCTGTCGTGATACCCTACTTGAAGTTGGGCAAGAAAACTTTGGCCTGGAGGTTGAATTAGCTAAGGTCAATGAAACTATAGAACAAGATCAACAATCGCAGGACTTCCCTTCTCCCGTGGTTGAAGCTCATACGGGTATTGCATGTTCTTCAAGCCCAATCGAACCTGCTGCCACAAGCCAAGTTGAAACCACCTCTGCTGAAGCCCTTACTCAAGTTGAGCCTGTTGCCGTGAATCAAGATCAACATACAACCCTTGATGCTCCTGTCCAAGTTGAGCCCGTTGTTGTTGATGCATCTTCTTCAGTTCCCACATATTCTTAGTAACAAATTTATCTTGAATTCCTTGTTTTTGTTGCAGGTACCTCTCTGGAAAGTCATGTTAGAAACCCTTGGCTTCATCTAAGGGTTGGTTTTCTTGGAACGCAAGTCCCCAAATCTTTTATGGGGAAATTTGTATAAACAATTTCCTAGTTTTATGACTAAGTTCATACTTAGTCTTAAGTATTTAAGAAGTTTTTGACATTTTTATCTTGGACTTCTACTTATTCTATTCTTGCCTTTTTTTTAAAGACTTATAGAATAGTTTGCATTTTTTCTCTTTAAAAATGCTTCTGTTAATCTCATGACTAAATAGTTTTAAACATGAGTTTTATAAAAGAGGGCCCTTTTATATTTTGACACTTAATGAATAAGACATCTCAACTTCATAATGGTGTTAACATACAATAAAAGAAATACGAATACACGTGTTTCTTTGAAATAACATTGACGAGTTTTTATTTTAAACCTTGACAAGTTTTGAATAACATCTTACATGTATTTGAATTACATCTATAGCTTATCGTAATTGTTTTTCTTGTAATAGATTTTTAGGAAAAAATAATAAATACGAGGTTTTTCTTTATAACCCATTTCATAGCAATAAGCGCAATGTTTTTCTTTATAACCTGCTTTAGTACATAGCTTTTACCCTAACTACAGTAAGATTTTCTTTAGTCGTGGCTCGTAACTTCGTGTGACTTTTACTCTACACTCTACTTTTTCAGGCTTGATTTTTCTTCAATCTTCTTTTCCCTATTTATACATACTTGTGTATATTATATAGTCCCCTAAGTGTTTGAGTGTTGAAGTATGAAGCCTCGAGCACATGATTGTTTCTCTCATCTGGTTCTTTTCCTGAAAAGGAAAAACACACGGGACTCGAAGGTGCAATTATAGATGAAGACTTAACCCGTTTGAATTTCTATCAGAATAATTGTAACCCTAGGCCAGGAATTTTAGGTTATTTCGCGTGCCTTACAGGTCGTGACTCATTATTTAGTACGGGCTAAATTTTTGCCTATCACCTAAAATCGTTAGTAAAATTTTAACAATTTAAAAAATTAAATACAAAGTGGTGATACCTGACCGTGGGTATTCCTTAGAAGTAATATCTCTTCAAATGAACAACATTCCAATGTGAAGGTAGTATTTTACCATCCATTGTCTCCAATTCATATGCTCCCTTTCCTGCAAGATCACGAACTCTATAGGGTCCTTCCCAAGTCGGACTCAATTTACCTACGTTGGCTGCCTTTGTAGATTGAAAAACCTTCTTAAGCACGAAGTCCCCAATTTTAAAGAATATGAGGCATGCTTTCCTGTTGTAATATCGTTCTATGACTTGTTTTTATGCTGCCAGTCTTATTAGTGCAACTTCTCTCCTTCCCTCAAATAAATCTATATTGACCCGCATCTCCTTGTTATTAGACTCTTGTGTCGTTTGTGTGAACCATGCGCTTGGTTCTCCTATCTCAACTAGAATTAAAGCCTCAACTCCATAAACCAACGAAAATAGTGTTTCACCTGTACTTGTTTTAGTTGTTGTGCGATATGCCTATAAAACACCGGGTAGCACTTCAGGCCAATTTCCTTTCGATTCCTCTAACTGCTTCTTTAAATTATTGATAATAACCTTATTTGTTGATTCTGCTAGTCCATTCCCCATTGGATGATAAGGTGTGGACGTAATTCTTTTGATTTGCCAACTTTGAAAGACTTCTGTGATTTGAGTTCCTATAAACTGAGGGCCATTATTACATACGATCTTCTTTGGCACACCGAATCGACATATGATATTCCACCATATAAAATCTTTGACTTCCTTTTCTCGTACCTGTTTGAATGCTCCTTCTTTTACCCATTTAGTAAAGTAATCAGTAAGTACGAGCATGAATTTTACCTGTCCTTTTTCTTGTGGTAATGGACCCACAATATCCATTCCCCATTTCATAAATGGCCATGGTTCAATAACCGGATGTAATAACTCCGTATGTCTATGCATATTATTAGCGTACCTTTGACATTTATCATATTTGGCCACGAAGCTTTCTACTTCTTCTTCCATTTTAGGCCAGTAATAATCTGCCCTAATTAAATTTCTTACCAGTGATCTTCCTCCGGCATGACTGCCACAATGTCCCTCATGTATTTCCCTCATTACGTACTCCGTTTGAGAAGGTCCAAGGCATCTGGCTAAGGGACCACCTAACATTTTACGATACAAATTGCGCTGGTTTAAGCAGTATCGAGCATCCTTTTTTCAAGGCGCTTGAGCTTTTTTCTTGTCAACATGTATGGTTCTGTAATGCAAAAATGCAACAATCTCGTTCCTCCAATCCCAAGTTAAATTATTAAAATTTACCTCATTCTTGTCGGGGTTGAGAACTGAATGGAATAAATGATAACTGAAGCGTTTGCATCATTTGCCATGTCAGCCACAGATGCAAGATTAGCCAAGGAATACGCTTCAACATTTTCATCCATTGGTATTTGTGTGAGCACGTGATTTTTGCCCTATATACGAATTATTCCCAAAAATTCAAACAAAATGATTTCTTTTTATTTTTTAGTGGATTTTGTGACATTTTCTGTTAATATTTTGCATTTTTATTTATGCATTTTAATTCACATGAAATATATAAAAATACATTTGGCATTTGCATTTAGGATTTAATTTTATATTTTAGTATTAATTAGGGGATTAATTTGTTTTAGAATAAAACATGAAGAAAATAACGAAAATAGTTCATTTTTGAATTGTTTTAATTGTGAATTCGTCACGAAATAGTTTTAAGTAATTTTAGGAGTTAATTAGTTTAGCTTTGAAATATATTAGGATTTTATTTTAATTTTTGCATCTTTATAAAATCAGAAAAATAATACAAAAATACAAAATGGAAAAACAAATAAAAAGGGCAAATAAAAGAAGTAAAAGGAAAGCTTTTAATTAAAATGGGTTGGCCTTATAAAAAAAATCGAATTTGGGCTGATTAATCTCAAATTCCAAGCCCAAAAGAAGTGAGCCCATGCAAACCGGTCATACCCATGCCCAGGCCCAATCTAACCCCACCCGGTCCAGCTTGTTACTCGCTAAAACGACACCGCTTTAGGTGAGGGATAATCTTGGCCATCAAATTTCCTTGATCCAGCGACCCACGTTGGTTCTTGGTATTTTAATATAGTTGTCCGAATCCGTGTATAACCCTAATGACCAAGTCTTTCTCCCTCGTATCTCATCTCTCTAACTCCGCCGGCGGGTGGACGCCACCACCACCAATGGCCACCAAATAACACCACAGCTTTCCCTGCTCATCCTCTTTCCATATATGCCATCCATTTCTTTCAAATCTCACCGGAGTTCGTCGAATCTTCCCCCAAAGCTTTTCCGGCCACGACGCCAGTTACGCCAATGGCCGCCAAATTAACACCGTAGTTTCTCCTCAGCTTCCTCATCTCAAACACCTAAGTCCCTTCCCTCGAATATGAATAAAACGCCTCAAATATTAAATCGAAGGTTTTCTCGCCAAAACCCTAGTCACACCAATTCTCCCCACAATGATACCAGATGATCCTTGGACCTTCCTCGTAGTGAATTTGCTATCAGTGGAGCCCAACTTTTACCAGAGGTGGCAGAATTTGATTTTTGAGATTGACCGAATTCTTGAAGTCGGGTCAGTAAGTTCACGATTTTCTTTTCCTTTATTTTTCTTGGTGTTAATTTTACTTTTTATGACTGTTTAGTTTCTTAATTTTTTTTAGTAATAATTGTTAATCCAAAAATCAATAGTTTTCTTTGATTCTGTTTATATATGCCTGCTTTTTTAGTTTTTAGGTTAATTGGTTATTGGTTTCTGTCAACAATTTGAATTTAATTCAATCTTTTCTGTTAGATAATGATTTGTAGTATTAAGTTTCAATCATGATTTTGTCTAATCAGTAATTGTTTGAATGTCGCTTGGTTATTGATCCTAATTAGTTTAGTTTATAGTTAGTTCGTGATGTTTGCTGTTAATTCGATTTAGTGAATAGGTTAATTAATGGTTCAAATTAGGGTTTTATTTTGTAGTTGGTTAAATCAGAGATTAAGAGTTGTTTGGTTATAGCTGCTGTTTAGCTCAAATTCAGGGGTAAAATAGGTAGTTCAAGGGTAGGGAATCTAGGATGAACTTCCTAGGAGCTTCTAGATGGGGGCTTTTAGGTAATTTGCAAAAGATAGGTGTAGTGACTTGGGTAACAAGTTAATAACTAAGGGGTAAAATGATAATAAAGAGGGACTAGTGTGAAAAAGGAAAATCTGAAGTTTTATATCTTGTGTCTATAAAATGGCACCCAAATGCCTTGAGAAAGGAGTGGATTAAACCATCCAAATTTCCCCCAACAGCATTCTCTCAATTTTCCAGATCTGAAACCTGAAATTCAAAATCAAAAAAAAAAAAAAAAGAACAAACAAAAATCCACTAGAAAAATTCAACCAAAAAAAAACATACTGTTTCATTCAATTGCCTAGCTAATTTATGGTTTTAGTAGCTGATTTGCATTTTCTAGTTCAATATTTGATTGTTGAAGTTTCAGAGGCTTGTTGGGTTCGAATTTGAGTAAATTTGGGTTTGATTGAGTTGTCTAGTCATCCATTGGTTTCTTTCACTCGTTAGTTCATCCCTGGGTGTTTGAGGAATTGTTTGTAATTTCAAAACTACTCCTGTTATTGCTGTGGTGATCCCTGTTAAACTTATGTTGCTGTTGATCTTCTTCTCTTCTCACATTTACTCTATTTTCTATGTACACGTTTGAATTTGCTCTGATGTAACCTCCATTTGGAATGAAAGCAGCCATATTTCCAATTTTGCTCATGCTATAACATGATGTAATGGCAGTTGATTATAGGTTAGATTTATGGTTTAATTCTGATTTGAATTTAATTAATTGGACTGTAATAGGACTGCTTGGATTGTTATTTGACTAACTAGAAGTATCATTTGTTATTTGATTCACTGTAATAGCTGAATTGAAGTTAGTTTCATGTTAGTTGTTAGATGAAATAGGAGTCGATTGTTTAGTTGTTTCTATATTGCATATGTTCATAGGTTAGATTATGTAGAGTATAAATAATTGGATATTGTGAGAAGTTGGCATTGCTGTAGACTTCTGAACTTTCTAGCCGTATTGGACTGTGATATTGCTAGCTTGATATAGTCCTAAGGATGGTACTTATGAGCAATTGAATGTTGGAATAGGTAAAATACATAAATGAAATTTTTCATGTCGTTAGATATAAAATCAAATTGTTAGTCATTGTGTGTATTGCAAGTGTATTTTGATTCCATGATTGAGACTTCAATTTTCAAAAGTAATCACCTAGGGCTTCAATATAAAAATCAGAAAACATGCAAATAGCTGGAGTAATAAATTGCCTTGTTGAATTGAATTATAATTAGTGATTGTTTAGGTTGAATTCTCATAACTGAATGGATTTGAACTTCAAAACGTCTATATTGGCTAATTTGAACTGTAAGTTGCCAGGGAAATTTATCTTACTGGGTTTCGATTGCTAGGCCCAAAAGACTGCCTGCAGCTTTCAGTCGAGACACCCTCAGCCCAAGGCTACGATTGGCCTGCCCTTCGGGTATACCTGATTAGTGGTCTCTTATATGGGTTGCATGCAAGGCCCAAAATGATTTAAGGATCTGATTTCATTTGGGCGCATGGACCCAAGTACAATAATTCTTAAACAATGTTAAATTAGGACTTTTCTTTTATTACTAGAGACAAAATAGAATAGAAAATCATAGTCCAATTTAAGATTGGCCTTTAAACAATAAAACGAGATGAGACTCGCTAAACAAAACACATAAATTGTGGGGCCCTCGATAAATGTTATACTAAAATACCTAGACTTTAGGATAGGCCGTTTAGCGAATTTCACGGTTTTCCCCAAAGATAATAACCCGTTAGTTACTTTAGGCACGTTTTAATAATATTACCTTCTTAATACAGGTGCACATTTATGTGACCCAAATCCAAATCTCAACGGAGTCGAAATGTGTTAACCATGGGTGCACTGGTGCGATGTGGTTCGAAACGCATTTTCACGACGTTGCAATTCTTATAAAAATAAAAATAAAAGTGAGTTACTAATAGATGGCACATAAGTTAGAACATGTATTGAAATCATATAAAGGAAAATACAACAGTTGAGCGACCGTGCTAGAACCACGGAACTCGGGACTGCCTAACCCCTTCTCCCGGGTTAATAGAATTCCTTACCCGGATTTCTGGTTTGCGACTGTAATATAGAGTCAAACCTTTTACTCGATTCAGGATTCCAATCGGTGACTTGGGACACCATAAATCTTCCAAGTGGCGATTCTGAATCTCTTAATAAACGAATCCCGTTTCGATTGTCCTTTAACTGGAAAAACTCCTTTTGTTACACCCTTCGCGGGGTGTATGTAGTAAAAAGGAGGTGTGACAGCTCTGGCGACTCTGCTGGGGACACAAACCTAGAACTTCGGTTCAGGGTTTAAGAATTCGAGCTTAGAATAATTGTTATATTTGGCTTTATTTGATTTTCCTACATATTTTATGCTAATGTGCTAAATGCTTTACCACTTTGATATTATTTGAACCGTATATAAACTGTGATGAAACCCTTCACTTCTCACCTCCGGGGATGTGCTTGCTGGCTGAGACTCCCTATTCTGTTAGTGTCATACCCTAAAATAAGAAAGAGGCCGGACAAGTTACTAAGCCGGATGGCCTTTTGGTTCCAGGTACGTAGCCCCCTCCTCGACTCGAGTTGTCCGCTCGGATTCACAGTCTAGAACATATACCCAAGTTTTGAACCTAGAATAACTCAGCCTCATGCTGGATCCTTAGTAGGAGCGCTTATTTGCATCACGCGCATATGACTTAAGGGACTCAACATAGAGGTTGGGTCCGTCTAGGACAGGTAACCGGATATGAAAAGACCACCATGATGCATTTTACATGTTGCATTTATTTGTCTCGGACTCGTATGCTGACCGGCTTGAATATTTGGGAAAAGTGAAAAGAAATAATAGTGTAGAGAGTTAGTTACATGATATAGCAAAAACTAATAGCCAAGTAGCGCCGAAACTCTGCCGAATTTTTTAGGAAAAAGAGAAAAAAAAATGAAAAATATTGACAATGATAAATAAAGAGGGTGAGGTGTGAAAATAAAGTGTGTGGGGCCCATTTATGTTTTTTTTACAGGAAAAGAAAAATATGAAAAGTCCAAAAAAGATTTTGCATTGGATCATTTTTCGAAAACCAAAAGAAGGGGAAAAAGACAATTCAAATAGATTTTGCATTTTTTATTATTTTCAAGAAAAGACAAAAACATATGTTTAGTTGTTTTTAATTTTTGCCCGTATCCAATCTGCCCGAACTACGTTGGTTTGATTCTCATCGGGTGTGAGATACGTAGGCAACCCTCGACTGGTCCAACCATCCCTTTTCAAAAATAGCCAAAAATGTTAAAATTTTTATCTTGTCATAAATAAATCGGGTGATGCCGTTTTTGTCTAAAATAGCCGAATGTTCCCAAAGGGACGACGGAAGGCTGCTTTTGTGAGAACAGCCACCTTTGGTCAATTGTTAAAGATCTTGGATGGTTAGCCAATGCAGCCTTAACATCTTCACCCGAAGTGCTGAAAGGCCGTATTTGCAAAACCGGGTTTGTTTTGAAATTAGAAATTTGAATGAAAAGAATAGTGTCATTTTTGCTTTTAGGATAAAATAAGTGATTAAATAACCTTAATAAATGTGCAGGATGAGCACGACTCAAAATGAACCTTTCTCGATCATGCATAAAATCCCTTTGGAGTTACGTTTGTGGTGGAACGATTTAGGAGGCGAAGGGCAAGATGAAGTCAAGAAATATTTGAAAAGGGCTTACCGGTTTGCTAGAGATTGTGCCTCGGGGAGATATTATCAGAGCACTAGTGACGTTTTGGGACCCGACACATAACGTGTTCCATTTTTCAGACTTTAAGCTTACCCCGACATTAGATGAAATAGCTAGCTACATCGGAAAAGATGAGGTTCCTTTAAGGCACAAATACTTGGTTATCCCGAGAACTGTAGCTATACACAGATTCTTAGACTCTCTGAAGATAATCAGGACGGTTCATAATGTGGATTTGGCGAATGGCTTTTGTGCTCCACACTTCATATACCACCGATATGGCCATATCGAGGGGTTCAATAACCCGGAAAGCAAGATATGTAGCAAAGGGAACCGCCAGAAATGGGAGGAACATAGACGTGTCGCTTTCATGGTGGTCTTTTTGGGGCTTCTAGTCTTCCCAAAGAAGGATCGTAACATCTACATAAAAATCGCGGGGGTCGTCAGCACTTTAATGACTCAAGCCAAAAGCACCCTGGCACCTATGATATTAGCCGACATCTTTCGGGCTCTTACAGCCTGCAAGGCCGGGGAAGACTTCTTCGAGGGATGCAATCTACTGTTACAAATGTGGATGACCGAACATCTGTGCCATCGTCCTCTATTTTTGAGCTATGGGTCTCCAGAAAACATGCATAGAAGAGTTTTACACGAGGATTAAAGGGGTCAATCTGCCGGAAGAATACATGGGTTGGACAACATACTTTCGATCCCTCACTGCTAGTCAAATAGAATGGACATTTGGATGGTTGCCCGTTGATGAAATCATATATATTCCAGCAGCAAGGCCGCGTTTCCTCTTAGTGGGTCTTAGAAGCATTCAGCCTTACGCCCCGTACCGGGTGCTGAGACAACTCAGGAGATGCCAGATAGTGCCCAAAGACGATGATCTTAGTTTGCAAGTGGTTGAGATTGGCCCCGGCGGCCAGTTTCCTGAAGCAAAGTTCGCCAAGTCTGGAGCTAATATCAATATTTGGCGGCGAATACTTGTGTCCGAGATCGAGCCAAAGGAGAAGTATCACCTGATTATCAGGCTTAGTATAGAAGGGACATTGTATTCGGGAGGCCGGCCAAAAGGCCTCACCTCCAGGAGTTTGCTGAATCGTCGCAAGAGCAGTGGGCCTGGTTAGCCAAAGAAAATGAGTACATGGCAAAAATATGAGAGTTAGAAAAGCAGGTCCAAGACCTTAGGTTTGAAAACAGCGTGCAAGCCGCGGCTGACGAGGGTAATAAAAGGAAATTGGCTAAAGAAAATGAAGCCTTACGAGCCCAAATCCAAAAATGAAGATAGCTGCTGAAAACCCTGTTAGGAGTGCCAAAGATGCAAAGCTTATAGAAAATTTAAGGCAAAAAGTAAATGACTACAGTTTCGACCTCAACAAAGCAGAAAAGGAACTAGCCAGGGCTCGAAAACAGTTGGCTAAACATGCAGAAAAACGAGCCTGCATGATTAAACAGTTGAGAGAAGAGCACGATAATGAGATTGCGTGAATGAGGAAAAAAGGACATTACCGCAGAAAACAAAATGATCAAACAAGCAAAAGAGTTCAAGGTTAAAAGGGAGCACTGTTATACAACATTAGCACAATTAGAGATGGACCTGCAACAACTCCAGGAGAGAAATCAGCAGACTTTGGAGGCCAGGGCCAAACAAATAGGGAGGCTGCTTCAGGAAAAAGGCATAATCAGAGAAAGAATCCTAGCTATCGCTCATTACATCACCAGGAAATGCCAAATGTGCGAGAATATGACTCAGACTACCTTTTTTGCCTCAGTGATGATATTTGTGAAACAGATAATGAGTGACCTGGATAGACTCCAAGGGGAACTTGCACATAGGCCCGCGGCGAGACCTAACGATGTCCCGCGGGCACCAGGAGCTTTAATGTATTCATGATTGTCGTTAGAGTCTATATTTTCTTTCACTAGAGTTTGTCAGTTATCTGAGTCTGTATTTTATTTTCGACTCAGTTTACACTTTCATTTTAATGGGGAATAATTATTGATGGAGTTTGTAGCCCGTCTTGTCAGTTAGAGTCTATTAGTTGTCTTCATACGTCAGTCTTGAGTCCTTGTAATTGAAATGCTTGCTATTATTAAAATTGAAAATTCCAAAAAAAACATTTTTGTTTCTATTTTACACTTATTGCATTTGATCTGATTCAGGAATGGCCTCGTAGGCAATCTCCACAGGATCCGACCATAGCCATATGAAAAGGGAAAATACAGTGAGAATAAAAATCCAAAAATAAAAGAGAAGCGGAAAAATAAAAGAAAAATGAAAGAAAAAAACAAAAGAGAAGAAAATCCATAACAAAGAGACAATGGCAAAACAAAAACAAAGAAACAAGGCAAGAATAAAAGAAAGACGTCACAGTCGAGAATAAATAAAGCCGGGATGATGCAAGCGGTCGAGCAAATGCATGCTAGAAAACGTTAACTGCTTAGGTGCATTCATGCCCCGAATGTGCGGTTATCTATTTGTTAATGCCCTAACCACTAACAACGTTGTTGTTGATGATGAGTCCAGACAGGTGGCTCAGTTGACTGGCATTCTGGCAACCCACCCATATAACACCCACTCCAAGGACACATCTAGAATGGTCAACCAAGAGCTAGATGCAAGCGTTGTCGACCCGTCTAGGGAAGAAGAGGGGGTAGATGTCAACGCCATGAAAGAGAAGATGTATAAGTTGAAACAACATATGGACAAAATGTACCAGGCCTGGGCAAAAGGACACTCGCTGCCAACCTATCCTTCCAACCCTGCTTACATCTCTCCATTAGCTCAACCACAAGATCCCTCCATAGTGAATTCCTCTCCGGCCTACCCTACCTACCAACAATACTACGCAATTACCTCCCAAACACCACCACCCCCACCGCCTAAACAAATTCCATGCCCTCCACCACCAATTGCTCATGTGTTCATGGCTCCTCCACCCGCCGCATTACACAGATCTTCTAGCGAGCCCTTGTTCCAAAATCAGGAAAACCACTATTACCCACCCGAGCCCTTTCAAACCTCCCAAACCATACTCATATACTCCCTACCTTGATGTCTCAGTTGAAGAATAAAAGCCTCCCAAAAACCCTGAGCAGGAGGAAATGATACGCAAAGTGAAAAGCTTGGAACAATCATTCCGAAACATGCAGGGTCTAGGAGGACAGGTGAGTGTTGCTTACAAAGACTTGTGCTTGTTTCCTGATGTCCAATTGCCTGCGGGATTTAAGTTACCAAAGTTTAATCTGTATGACGGACATGGTGACCCAGTAG
>MU674178.1:47827-70872 GCA_026770625.1 Nicotiana glauca | reverse complement strand
GACGCGAGCACTTGTTATAAATCGAGAATTTGAAGGATTGTAATGGCACTACCAATGTGGTGCGGGATGATTTTCTCGGTATAGTTGATTGGACTATTATAGTTGCATTATGGAGGGATATTCTATTGTTTCAGCTTAGTAACAGGACTTCTAGGAGCCTTGAGGCTAGACACAGGTTGCCATGATGCTTATGAGCGATTATTCCGCAGTGTTGTTTGGATGGTAGTATGTTTGCCCATGTGTCGGGGTAGCAAATGAATTGAATGGAGGTTTACTCATTGTGTAATGAAGGGATTCAGTATTTTATTCCCGGCAGGGGGAAAGGCTGACGGACTAAGAATGGTCAGATGTGGGCTGGTGAAAGTAATGAGACTTGGTATTTGCAAGCGTGGTGGAGCTTTTCTTCTATGATGGGGTGTCGTGGTTTTGATTGAATGTACTAAGTGCCGATGTTATAATCTGCTACAATTCGCCTTTATGGCAAGATGTTGTGAAATAGCATTGGAGATTCAGCTGTCAGATATTGCATGGTGAGGTGTTTTAATATCGAATCAGAATTTCCTAACGTTGGCAGATCGATAAAGATGACCTTTGGAAAGATTTAAAGTTAGAAGCAATGGTAGATTCAAGTGCCACGAAGATAGATTTTATTTAAGGCAACAATTGAGCAGCAAAGTATAAGGAAGGACATGTGGGAAGTGTCAGGAGGCATTTAAAATTTCTAGAAGGCCAAGTATGAGAAGCAAGGTCGAGTGACCGATTAAGGAGATGAGTTTCGCCAAAGTGGGAGAGTGGCGGGTGTTGCATATGGGCTTGGTAGTAGGATGACTACGCGCCTTAAGGAGAGTTGGATCGAATTAGGGATTTTAATGATTGGTGATTGAAGTCTGCGGGTATGACTCGAAGTATGGGCTATCATGCGGTAGAAGATTGAAATGGCGGAAATGAGCTGCTTGAAATGGAGGAGGGTGCAGCATAGCTCTGAATTTTGGAAGGTATTGCCTCACATTTAATTGATGTCCGCGAGGAGTGAACGGACTGGTGCAGCTAGAGAGTGAGCTTGGACTCAGGATTTGGTTGTTGATGTCATAGTGATTGTATCCCGTGCAGCAACATTTGGAAGGTGTCAGGAAGGGATTTTCGCAAGCGGGTTATTTCCTGTGAGTAGATTAGCGGTCGTGTGGTTGGCGAAGCTTCTGCAAAGAATTATATTAGTTATCCAGCAAAGAGATCGGTCATGCGAAGGTGGATGATGATTCGGAATATGAAAGATGGGTATTTACAGAAAGATTTCGAGAATTGCGGCGGATGATTGCATAAGGTTATGCAAAAAGAGATAAAGGATTCTGGCGAGTTCCAGAGTTGTGTAATAGTGGCTTCAAGCTAAGTGGGAGAGTCCCACCGCCTAAGATTGGGTTGCATGGTTAACTGATTGCGAGGTTTCTGTTTGTCTGCATATCGATGTGTTGTTTCAGCTACCGGAAAGACCATAAGTGGTAATTTGAGCGAATGAATTATTGGAGGCATGCTATGGTTGACCTTGTTGGCTCATGTTCGGACTTAGAAAAAGGTTCAAGATTTATGCCTTGTATAGATGCAGGTTTCAGAGGAAGTGATTTCGCTCATGTGTTATAAAATTTGTGGAGTGAATTATATTGGGGACCAAGTCAGAGCGGGTGGCTCTCAGTAATGGTCCTAGTGAATTCAGAAGTTAAAATGTGGTGCCCAATGATTTCGAGCCTATTGGTACAGATAAGTATCAAGCTTTGTAGCAGCCTATAAGAAGGTGCCCAAAATGCTCTATGATATTTTGACTTGTGGTGTAGCTTTGAGTGATATGAAAGAGTTCGTGGGAATTGAGACAGCCTCGTCTCGTGATTCAAGGTCTCTCAGGGTGAGTGTAGATGGAGTATGTTATGTGTTGAATGGAGTTAGTATTATTTCCAAGGCAATCAAGGATAAATTCGAAGGAGGTAGATTGGTTAGGCATAGTTGAATTTGGCATGTTAGGGTCAATGATCAGTTCATTCAGCGTGATCAAGTTATGTGTATTATTTGTGGAGGTATGTGTGAGGCTTGTCGGCCACCATAATTGACGTTATTCAGAAGCATTCTTCTGTAATGGCCTGTTAAGTGGAAGCGGATTCCGGAAGGAAAATAGTGGCTTGGACCACTACTTGCAGATTTGCATATTCTACGATTATGGAAATTTACCTGGGTGATGCTATGATTCTCCTGAAGTGAGTTAAGTGCAAGGTTCTTATATGATGAAA
This sequence comes from Nicotiana glauca, assembly GCA_026770625.1. Taxonomy (NCBI): domain Eukaryota; kingdom Viridiplantae; phylum Streptophyta; class Magnoliopsida; order Solanales; family Solanaceae; genus Nicotiana; species Nicotiana glauca. The sequence goes on along the minus strand of MU674178.1, from coordinate 68,599 downwards.
TGTGAGAATATTAATGAATTCGGAGTTATGATAAAAAAAAATATTGTGTACTATCGTATATTGGCACGTTGGGTGCGGTGAGAGGTATGGAAATGTGAAGTGAGGATCAAGGTTGCAGTTTGGTGCTGGTAAGGATGTCACGGGCTCGGATGTGCAAGGAATGGGTTGAATGATTAAAGTAAATTGGTATTGTATTCAGCGTCACCTGAGATCGATGTTTTGTCAAAAAGCTTTGCATCCTGGTTAAGGATTCTTGATCGCTTTTCAGCGTTAGAGCGTCCGGTGGTAGATGTGCGGACCGTTATTTATTTCGGAAGATTTTTGGGAGCGTGTCCCATGGGATGATTGTATAAGTGTGACGTGTAGTCACTTGATTGGCTAAGGATTTAAACCAAGTTTGAGGATTATGGTAATATTATTAATTTGAGAATTTAGGCCCGGAGGGCACTTTGTTATTGGGTTATGAACTGAGAAGGTTGCTCCGATTATGATGGTTGTTCTTGCGTGTTATGAGGCAAAAGGAAGTTACTATGGACCTTTGAAAGGTTATTAGCCAAGTTGGTGCGATCAAAAATCGGCTTGAGATCAGTGGATTGATTTATATGTGAACAGGGCTTTATATCAGGCCAGTTGTGTTCGTTTCAGCGAGCGTTCCTTATGTAGGAACAGTCGGGGTGTCATTTTGTCATCAGCTATTCCAGGTAATGATGTATTGCGCCGTATGAGTTGTGAGATGGTTTGGTAAATTCTTATGTGTTGAGGTTCCGCGTGGCGATGATGTTATGGGAGCAGAATGGCTCTTGAGATTCAGATCTTGTATCGCACCTCAGTCGTGCCCGAGTTTGCAGATTATAGCATTATATTTCTCCCCAGGGAATGGTATTATACACTTAGTGTATTTCTGACCGATATCCGGTATTTTTTGGTAATGAGCAATTTAGCTTGGTGTACATCTCCTTATGTGAGTTCGATGTGTGGATCGGGTGGCACGCCGCCATGGATATGTTATCTGGATCGGGTTGCACGCTGCAACAGTGTGATGTTCAGTACAGTTCCCCCTATTTGCCTTTATGTGCTCTGTTTTCCATTTTTCCGAGGGGAACTCGTATTAGCTGTAATCCCGCATCGCATGTATGATTCGCGAGCGGGGTGTCTGTTCAGTATGTTGCCTGTGTCACATGTATGATTCGGGAGCAGGGTAATTGAACTTCCTTTTCAGAGTTCGTTTTCCTTTTGTATCGCATCCTAATTGGTAGCCTATTGGCACATTGTGAAAACATATGGGACTTTTGATCATGTCCGGGAGGGCTTATTGCTTGCGCAGTTCGTACTGGGTGAGATGAGATTATGGGATTTAGGATTGGTGCAATCTAATTATATGAAGTATATTAAGGAGCAAAGATCATTAATTGGTCCAGAATGTGGTGATGTTTCTTGTCAGAAGTGTAGACTCAATGATTGGTTGAATCGGTAGTTGATTATGAATTTTGGCACATCTCATCCGTCATGGAGGTATTGTAAGAGTTAGAGTAAGACTTGCTTATGTCATGAGGTGCAATGGGAGCATCTGACTCGTTGAATATCGGCTAAGTTGATCAGAAAATATTGTCGTGGTCCTGTGGGTTAAGTGTTGCAAAGTAAGAATTCAGCAAGGTTATGCAGTCATGTTGGATACAGCGTGTGGTGAATGATTTGGTGATATTATGTTGAAATCAGGCATGGCATAGAATTCTGGTTGTTGAAATTGGGCTCTAAGGCTTATTTTCCTGAATAAAAAGGGAATATCTTCAGAATTTATCGAGCTAATGTGCTCAGCTAAGTTGTGGTAGCACGGGAGGGTGCATGAGGTGCTAAACAGTGATTTCAGGCTACTTCAGTATAGTTCTCAGCACGTTCGAGGACGAACATATGTTTAAGTGGAGGAGAATGTAACGACCCGACCGGTCGTTTTGAGCCCTAGCGCGTCGTTCAGCAGTCTGAGGCCATGAGCAGCTTCATTTTAGGTGTTATGACTTGCACGCATGGTCGGAATTGAATTTTGGGAAGTTCAGAGTTAATTTGGGAAGAGAATTCTCATTTCGGAAGCTTAAAGTTGAAAGAATGAACTAGGATTGGATTTTTGAGTAAACGACCTCGGAATCGGGATCTGAAGGTTCTAGCAGGTTCGTATGATGATTTCAGACTTGGGCGTATGCCCGGTTTGGGTTTTGAATAACCCGGGAGCGTTTTGGCGCCTATTGTGGAAGTTAGCATTTTGGAAGAAATTTCTTAAGTTTGGCTTGAAGTGCATTTCAACGTTATCGATGTCCATTTGGGATTCTGAGACTGGGAGTAGCTCCGTATGGTGATTCTGGAGTTGGGAGCGCGACCAGAAGTGAATTCAGAGGTTCGTAAGTCATTTTGAAGCCGTTTGTCTAAAGATAGAAATTTGAAGGTTTTTGAGAAGTTTGACCGGATGTGGACTTTTTGATATCGGGGTTGGAATTTGATTCTGGAAGTTGGAGTAGGTCCGTAATGTCAAATATGACTTGTGTGCAAAATTTGAGGTCAATCGGACATGATTTGATAAGTTTAAACATCGGAAGTAGAAGTTGGAAAGTTCAAAGTTCATAAAGCTTGGATTGGAGGTCGATTGATGATTTTAGCGTTGTTTGATGTGATTTGAGGCCTCGAGCAAGTCCATAATGTATTTTGGGATCGGTTGGTAGGTTTGGTTGAGGTCCCGGGGGCTCGGGTGGATTCCGGGTGGTTAACGGATCAAAACTGGATTTTAAGAAAAACTGAAGCAGCTGTTATCTGGTATTTCCGTTTCTGCAGATATGGGACCGCAGAAGCGGCCCGCCAGAAGCGGCCCCGCAGAAGCGAAAAAGAAGCCGCAGAAGTGGACGAGGGTGAGGGTAGCCAGGACCGCAGAAGCGGCCCTTGATCCGCTGATGCGGAACTGCAGAAGCGGTAGGCTGACCGCAGAAGTGGAAGGCCTGGAGTGCATAGGAGCCGCAGAAGCGGCAAGCGGTCCGCAGAAGCGGGACCGCGGAAGCGGACAGGGTTCCGTTGAAGAAAAAATGCTGGGCAGTAGGCTTGTTTTAAAATCGTGATTGGGAGTTCATTTCTCTCATTTTTCATGGGTTTGGCAATTTTTGGGAGGATTCAAGAGAGGACCTTCATCAACGATGTTAAGGTAAGTTATTTCTACCTATTATGAGTTAAATACATTAATTATGTATGGATTTAGTATGAAAATGGGTAGAAAATTGAGGGTTGGAGGAAGACCTAGAAATATTGTGTTCTTGGAATTTGACCACGATTTTGAGTATGGAATTATGAGAAAATTATATATTTGAGTTCCTAAGGTCATGGGAAAACTTCATCTTCGAGAAATTTCGGATTCCGGGCACGTGGGCCCGAGGGCATCTTTGTTAACTTTTCGTTCGGGGTTAGAAATTATTATAAATTGGGTTGTAAAGTATAATCGAGCATATATTAATGGATTTATATGATCGTTGGCTAGTTTTGGAGCATTGTGTGTTGGTGCAAGTCTTCGAAAGAATGTAAAATGCCGGTTGTGGATCTTCGGAGCGAGGTGAGTCTCTTTTCTAATCTTGTGAGGGGGAAATTACCCCTTAGGTGATTTAATTGGTTATGTGCTCCTATTTTTGGGGGGCTACGTACACACGAGGTGACGAGAGTCCGTGCGTTGCTACTATTATGCTATTGTCCGGGTAGTCTAGGACCCAAAAGCATGCTATACTTGGGATATTTGCAATCTTATTGACATTTGAATTGTAAAAATCAAATTGAACTAGTAAATGAATTTCAAAAAGCATTAAACTTTATTTTCTTAACTTGTGAAAAGTGGCTTTGGTTTTTATTTGATAAAATGTTTCCCGAAAATTCCGAATTTGACTGGTTGAGCATGTATTCCTGTGTGTACCTGCGTCACACGGATGATTCGCGAGTAGGGTATTTGTCTACTTTATGTTGACTGCGTCGCATGGATGATTCGTGAGCAGTGTACTTGTTTACTTTATGTTGACCGCGTCACACGGATGATTTGCGAGCGGGGAAAATAGATGCATCTATTGGTTCGAGCTGTTCGACCCTCGGCAGTGCACAGTTTACATTTCTGTTGGATCGGACCGTCGCCTCGGCATGATATGCGCATGTTTATGTTACTTACTTGAAGTACTTGATGTAGTTATTGTCTTTTTGGTCTGACATGAATTATTGAAGATAAAAGAAAAGAAATCCTGAAAATCCTTTGCTTATTATTAAAGGTGTTTACCTGTTTTACAGCTTTGTGAACTAGAGCATGCTATATAAATCCATGAATTTCTCACGTTTTAGTATATTATTATTGGACCATTAGTAAGTGTCAAAGTTGACCATCTCGTCTCTACCCCTTCGGGATTAGGCGGGATACTCATTGGGTACACGTTATTTTTGTACTCATACTTCACTTGCTATTATTTTGTTGCACAGGTATTTGCAACTCCAGTGGCCCACTGGGCATAGCAGCACGGAGGATTCTGGGACTAGGTGAGCTGCATCATTCGATGCGGCCGCAGCTAGAATAGTCCCTTTCAGTGTACTGTATTTACTTTTCGTCCACTGTATTTCGGACTGATGTTGTATTTTATTTCTCTTATCAGTAGATGCTCATGCACTTGTGACACCGGGTTCTGGGATGGTTCGAAGTATTGTATTAATTGCTTAACTTTTAAATTTGATTTGAAACTATATTCTTTAAAATTTCTAAATAATGAAGGAAAAATCCTGGATTTCAAAAGTGTTAAAACGAGATTTAATTTAGTATTTGAGTTGGCTGGCCAGACAGCGGAGTCCGGCGCCACCACGACCCTTAGTGGATTTTGGGTCGTGACATCCTCGAGCAAAGAAAAAAATGAACATAGTAACTAAACACTTTAAGTGAAATGATGAGAGGTTTTGACAGGGAAGAATTGACTAAGACCAATCCACGAGTTCAAACAACTTTCAGCTGTACTCATGTTCACCAATTGAGAACTGAAATTATAATATTTTCTAATACCAAGTGTGTCTCACTGAATGAAGAGAGATGCCCATATATCACATAATATATAGATATAGGATCAAAGAAGGGCATAGATGAAAAATACGCTCACTCTCAACAAAGAAGTACCTCAAGCTACTGGAAATAACCATAAGCTTGACTATCATGTGGTTCTCCACTAATATATAAGTTTCTGAGTTAAGATCATCTAGAACTTTTGCAAGGTTGTAAAACAGGTTTTAAAGATGGGTAGGATACATATAGATAATAGTAACTCAAATTCCCTATGGTCACTACACATTTATTTTATCTCTTAAGTACAATTGCCTTTCACCTCATTTAAATAATAAACCTCTGTTTTGTTTCATCCCTTTCAATTTTTTTATGTAGTTTCCAACTTTTCTTTGTTGCTTTTTTTTTTTGTGAGTGTGAAATTCTGAAGCAACTATATTTATTTTTTTAGTTCCTATGACAACATCTCAAAATATTGACAACTTCAAACAATTATTCTTTCACCAATTATTTACAATTACACCTCAAGCTAAGACTTTTACGTTCAATGATTCAGATCAACTCTTAAAGTGCCCAAAAACGAATTGGGTGAATAAAGAACAAGTCATAACAAGAACATGCTAAGGGTTAAAGCATGGTGACCAACAAAATAAGAGATAATTTATTTAGGCTCAACTGGGCTAACTAAGGTTAAAAATCATTAAGGTAGGTCAATTTAGGCTATGACTCAACAAAGAAGGCCTACGTTCATTTCTTAATTCAAAGATCTACCTAGAATTTCGCCTCAATCCACATTCAAGGCAAGTTCTAGATTTTCAGATAAGCTAGAGAACTAGACAGTATAATCTAACCGCACAATACACTTGGGCCAACGAAAAAATTATGATTTCAATCACCAATAAGTAAGTATGAGTCAAGAAAAGTGATCATAAAATCCGTGAATGGTACTTAATCGAATTCGTCTTTTCTAAATGTCATCCTTTTCAAGTCAAATCAAGCTTAGCTAACTTATTTACCAAAACAAGTTAAAACAATTAAAAGTCCTAAAAAAATATTCAGTTCAAAATATTGCGACCATGGCAAAGAACTGAACAAGAAATCCATGAAAGTATATGTAATAAGTTGCCTTAAGAATAAGGCAACTAATTTTTTATTTCATTTTGTTTTAAATTTTTACTAAAAATACATTTTTTAGTTGTAAATTATACTCTTTTTTTATTTATATTTAACGGAAAAAAAACTAAAAAGAAACACATATATAACAAACATATTCCTCTACCCCCAAGCTTAAATAGTGTCATGTCCTCATGACAAATAAATTAAAAGTAAAAGGAGATAAATGAGCTTCCCTGATTTTTTTCGAATTCTGGTCTCATTTCTTTTTTCTTGGCTTCTCAAGGTTTCTCTCATATAATAAAGACAAGATTATGGCAAAGAAAATATTATTTTTCATGATAGGAGAAAACTTTCATTGTTTCAATCATGAGAGTGCTTCTTTATTATGGAAAAATATATTAATACATACTACATACACACATATATAATATAATACAAACATGCAACTATTATTGTTATTATTATTATTATTATTATTATTATTATTATTTTTACTTTTGTTATATAAGAAAAAAACTAATTTTATTATATATATTTACTAAAAAGAAAATATTATATGTTACTACTAATAATTTAAAGATTAAAGAGAGGGGAAGAAAGTAATTCTGAGTTTAACGTCGCCAGCTCGACTTATTTTAAAAATTAGGCAAAAAGGATTGTTGAAGCCTGTTTGTCGAAGGATCTGCTGATATATGGCTTCAAACGATGACCGTTTACTTTGAATTTGTCTCTCCCATCTGTATGTTATACTTTAATAGCACCATAGGGGGTCACTCCTATTACTGTATATAGTCTTGTCCAGTGTGACATAAACTTTTCTGGGAATAATTTCAATCGGTTATTGTACAACAGAACATGATCTCCAACTTTAAAATCTTTATGGCGGATGAGCTTGTCATGCCACTTTTTTTTCTTTTCCTTGTACAATTTAGCATTTTCGTATGCTATAAGTCTGAACTCTTCCAATTCATCAAGCTGCAATAGACGATTTTTACATGCATCTGGTAAGTTTAGATTCAACAATTTTATCGCCTTATATGCTTTATGTTCTAATTCCACAGGTAAATGATAAGCTTTTTCAAAAACTAATCTATAAGGAGAAGTACCTATGGGAGTTTAATAAGCAGTTCTGCATGCCCATAAAGCATCATTCAATTTTAACGACCAATCTTTTCGAGAAGAACCAACATTTTTTTCTATTTTTTTTAATTCTCTGTTGGAAACTTCTACTTGCCCGCTTGTTTGAGCATGATATGGGGTTCCTGTTTTATGAGTTACTCCATATTTTAATAACAAACTAGCAAATTATCTATTTATAAAATGAGTTCCTTGATCATTTATTATAATTCGTGGAATTAAAAATCTAGAAAAAATATTTTTCTTGAGAAAAGCACAACCAATATGAGCATCATTTTTTCTAGTAGCAATTGCTTCTACCCATTTTGAAACATAGTCAACAGCTACCAAAATATATTCATAGCCATTTGAAGGAGGAAAAGGACCCATAAAATCAATGGCCCAAACATCAAAGATTTCACACACGAAAATAGAGTTAAGTGGCATTTCGTCCCTTTTTAAAATGTTACTAATTCTCAGGCATTTATCGCAAGTGGCGACATAATTCCTTGCATCTTTGAATAGAGTGGGCCAGTAAAAGCCAACTTTAAGTACTTTAGTTGCTGTCCTTCTTCCTCCATAGTGTCCTCCTGCAGCCCCATCATGGCAGTGACTTAAGATGTTGTTCGTTTATGTCTCCAGTACACATCTCCTGATTATGTCATTTGCACAAAATTTAAACAAGTAAGGCTCTTCCCAGTAATAATGTCTTGCTTCTTTTTTAAGTTTTTTCTTTTGTTCATGTGATGACCCAAAGGGTCATCACTTGTTTTCAAATTAAATTCTGCATTTTGAGGCCTTATCAACCCCTTTCAGCATCACCTCGACTTGCGTGCGCCGTCCGGGCATGTAACCGGAAAGTCTATATGTGAAAATTTGTGAAAAATAATAAAAATTTGGCTTTAAAATGAATTAAGTTGACTTCGACCAATAGTTTCGGTAAATAGACCCGAACCCATGATTTGATGGTCCCGGAGGGTCTGTAGGAAAATATGGAACTTGGGCGTGAGCCCGAAATCGAATTCCGAGGTCCCAAGCCCGAGAAATAAATTTTGAATGAAATTATTTTCTGAAAAATATAAAGGTTTTTAAAAGTAAAATGTTATGTGAAACCTGTGGTATCGGGCCCGTATTATGGTTCCGAAGCTCGGTACAGGTTCAATATGATTTATATGAGTTCTTGGTAAAGTTTGGTAAGAAACGGAATCCATTTGACGTGATTCGGTCCTTAAATGCAAAATTTGATGTTTAAAGAAGTTTTGAGAAATTTCATTGATTTTGAGGTTTAATTTGATGTTCATGATGTTATTTTGGTGATTTGATTACGCGGATAAGTCCGTAGAATATTTTTGAGGTAGTGTGCATGTTTGTTTTGGAGCCCCGAGGGTTCAGGTGAGTTTTGGATAGGCCACATGATGCATTTCAGACTTAGAAAATTGCTGGTTTCATGGCTGGTATGATCAGGCCTGCAGGCTTCGCATTTGCGGAGCCTAGCTCGCAAATGCGAGGGCTTGGTCGCAAATGTGAACCTGCATAGGCCTGTCTTATCTCGCAATTGCGAAAGTCCAGTTTTCCTGAAGGGTTCGCAAATGCGAGCCCTATTTTGCAATTTCCATAATAGCAGAGGTCGGGGTTCGCAATTCCCACATCTGAGACCTGCAACTTTTATACTTAGACGAATTTTTAACCCATTTTCATATCCTCTAAAAATATAAACACACTTAGGCGATTTTTAAAAGGTTTCTTCTTCTCCAAATCAATTGTACGTCGTTTTTAACTAATTTTCTTCAATCCTTAACATCTTTTAACATGACTTGAACTTATAAACAATGGTTTTTATAGGGGAAATTGAGTGTTTTGGGTAGAACCTAGGTGTTTCAAAAATTGGGGATTTGGACATCGATTTGAGGTCCGATTTCAAAACAAATTATATATTTGGGTTCGTGGGGGAATGTGTCATCAGGTTTTGGTTCGAACCTCGGGTTTTGACCATGTGGGTCTGGGGGCGATTTTTGACTTTTTTGGTAAAACTTTGGGAAATTCATTTTCATGCATTCGAATTGATTCATTTAGCATTTATTGACGTAATTAAGTAACTTGTTACTAGATACAAGCTAATTGGTGGTAGAATCGAGGGGTAAAGCTATAATTGAAATGTGAATTATGTTCGTGGCATCGAGGTAAGTGTTTGGTCGAACCTTAGCTTGAGGGATTAAGAGTCGTGTCTCATTTGCTACATGTTAATTGTGGAGTACGATGTATAGGCATGGTGACGAGTATCTATACATTGGTGTCAAGCATGCCCATAGGCCTTGTATTATAATTGTTATGACTCTGTTGTGGTTTATTGTGCCTCACATGTTACTATCATCATTGTTCCCTTACTGGGAAGTTTGTTTTAATATTATTGTTCCCTTGCCGAGATGTTGTTATATTGCTCTTGTTCCCTTGTCGGGATGTTGCTATATTGCTCATGTTCCCTTGCCGGGATTCTTTGTGATTGTTGTTGATGTGTAACTGGGATTGGGTGGCACGCCTGCCACAAGATAAATAAAATGGGAGTGGGTGGCACGCCTTCTATGAGATAATTAAAATGGGAGTGGGTGGCACGCCTGCCACGAAATAAAAAAATGGGAGCGGGTGTCATGCCTACCACGAGATATATGAAATAGGAGTGGGTGGCACGCCTGCCACGAGATATATGAAATGGGAGCAGGTGGCACGCCTGCCACAAAATATTTGAAATGAGAGCGGGTGACACGCCTGCCACGAGATAAATGAATTGGGAGTGGGTGGCATGCCTGCCACGAGATATATGAAATGGGAGCGGGTGGCATGCCTGCCACGAGATATATGAAATGGGAGCGGGTTGCACGCCTGCAAAGAGATACATGAAATGGGAACGGGTTGTACACCTGCAACAAGATGTGGAATGAAAGTGAATTCAGCCTTTGGTTTCCTTATCCTTGTTAGTAGTTGGATTTTGGTTCCTTTATAGTTCTCTTGATAGTCTGTTTTACCTGTTATTCCCCGAAGCATGTTTTCCCCCCTCCCATCTTTACTTGTTTATTTCTAGTTTACTTTCCGCTGTATATTATATAACTGCACAGGTTTATTTGGTAGTCTGGTCCTAGCCTCGTCACAACTTCGTCGAGGTTAGGCTGGGCACTTACCAGCATATTGGGTTAGTTGTGCTGATACTACACTCTACACTCTTTTGTGCAGATCCCAGTGCTGTAGACTTCATACAGTAGACCGGGTGGCTACCTTCAGTCTACGCGGAGATCCAAGATAGACCTACAGGCATCCGCAGGCCCTAGCGTTTCCTCTATCTTTTATTTCCTATTTCATCTTTTGCTTCAGAAACAATGTGTCCTTTTATTTTTAGACCCTGTATTTAGCAGTCTTAGACCGTCTGTGGTACTGTGACGCTAGGTTTTGGGTGATTAAGGATTAAGTAGTTGTAATAGATGCAGATTTTAGATATTTTATTATTTTTCTGCTTAATTTAAATTTCCGCATTTTACACGTTATTGCCTTATGTTTATTAAAGATAAATAATTGGATAATCAAGTAATTAGTCTTAAAGGATTGGCTTGCCTAGCTCACATTAGTAGGCGCCATCACGGCTCCCGAGGGTGGGAAATCCAGGTCGTGACAACTTGGTATTAGAGCTCTAGGTTACATGGGTCTCATAGTTCACAGACAAGCTTAGTAAAGTCTGAGGGATCGGTACAGAGACATCTATATTTATCCCCCAGAGGCTGCAGAGTTAGGAAAATTTCACATCTTTTCTTTCTTGTCATGCGGTTTGATTTCTCAGTGTTGATTGAATTTCTATTATGTTCTCTCACATATGCCAAGAACGCGTGCTTCCTCATCCGCTGACCAGCAGCCCGAGCCCCCAGCAGCAGCTCCCACGAGGGGGAAAATATGAGGCCTAGGTAGGGGCAGAGCTCAGCCCAGGGCAGCAACACCATCAGCGGAGCCTCAGGTTGACTTTGATGATGAGGTTCCGGCTCCAGCGGTTCTGGTGGGCCCAGCTCAAGTCCCAGAGGGGTTTATTGCTATCCCAGTACTTCAGGATGCTCTGGTCCGTCTAGTGGGCTTTATGGAGAGTGTCACCAGGGCAGGTTTTGCTTCCTGTAGCACCAACCATCTCTCAGGCTGGAGGAGGAGCTCAGACTCCTGCTACTCGCACTCTGGAGCAGGCAGCTCCCCAGTTTCAAACTCCAGCAGTTCCGCCAGTTAGAGCAGTTCAGCCAGGTGTGGTAGCCCAAGTTGGTGATGGAGCAGCTATGTCTGCCAATGCTTTGTGGAGATTGAACAGTTTCACCAAGCTCTTCACTACTACGTTCAGCGGTGCATCTTCTGAGGATTCCCAGGATTATCTAGACAGCTGTCATGAGGTTTTCAGGAACATGGGGATAGTTGAGACCAATGGGGTCGATTTTGCTACTTTTCACTTGTCTGGATCTGCCAAGACTTGGTGGAGAGATGATTGCTTGGCTAGACCAGCCACATCGCCAGCTTTGACTTAGAAGCAGTTTACTCAGCTATTTCTGGAGAATTTTCTCCCCATCACTCAGAGACAGGCTTATCGGACGCAGTTTGAGCGTCTCCAGCATAATTCTATGACTGTTACCCAGTATGAGACCAGATTCATCGACTTGGTTCGTTATGGTCTTATCATACTTCCCACCGAGAGAGAGAGGGTGAGGAGGTTCATTGATGGACTTATTCAGCCGATTTTTCTTTAGATGGCTAGGGAGACTGGGAGTGAGATTTCCTTATAGGAGGCATCCAATGTGGCTCGAAGAGTTGAGATAGTTCTATCGCAGGGAGGTGGTCATAGGTCAGACAAGAGGCCTCGTCATTCAGGCCGATTTAGTGGTGCCTCGTCTGGAGGTAGGGATTCATATGGTAGAGTCCATCCTCCCAGGACTTTTCAGCTAGCACTTTAGGTTTCTCATGGTGCTTCAGGTGGTCGTGGTTCCCATGTACAATATTCTGATCAGTAGTCCTACAGTGCACCACCAGCTCCTATCAGTGCATCGCTGATTCAGAGTTTACAGGGTCGTCAGCCCCAGTAGTCGAGGGCTTGTTTTACTTATGGTGACATAAGGCACATTGCTAGGTATTGCCCTCGAGCACTAAGTAGCTCTCAACATCAGGGTTACTGTGCCATGGTTCAGGCACCGAGTGTTCCAAGGCCTACCTAGCCAGCTAGATGTGGGGGTAGAGGTAGAGGTAGAGGTATTAGAGATGGAGCTCAGGCCGCTAGAGGTGGAGGCCAGCCAGTAGCCGGCCATCCCAAAGACGTGGTTCAGGGTGGTGAGGCCCAGCCCCGATGTTATGCTCTTCCAGCTAGGCCCGAGGCTGAGACTTCCGATGCAGTTATTACAGGTACTGTTCTAGTTTGTAGCAGAGATGCTTCAGTTTTATTTGATCTAGGGTCTATGTACTCCTATGTGTCATCTTATTTTAAACCGTATCTGGTCATGCCTAGTGATTCTTTGAGTGCTCTTGTGTGTGTCTACACCGGTGGGTGATTCTATTATGGTAGATCGAGTCCATCGTTCATGTATAGTTGTGATTGGAGGTCTTGAGACTTGTGTAGATTTGCTTCTTCTGGATATGGTTGATTTCGATGTCATATTAGGGATGGACTAATTATCACCTTACCATGCTATCTTAGACTGTCATGCCAAGACTGTGACCTTAGCCTTGCCGTGTTTGCCTTGTTTAGAGTGGAGAGGGACTCCTGGTCATTTTACCCATAGTTTTATCTCTTATGTGAAGGCTCGGCGTATGGTTGAGAAGGGGTGTTTAGCCTATTTGGCATATGTTCATGATTCTAGTGTCGAGGTTCCTTCTATTGATTCTGTGTCCGTTGTTCGTGAGTTTCCTAAGGTATTCCCTTCAGACCTGCCGGGTATGCCACCCGACAGAGATATTGACTTTTGCATTGATTTGGCTCCGGGCACTCAGGCATTTCAATCTCGCCATATCATATGGCCCCACTAGAGTTGAAAGAGTTGAAGGAGCAGTTGCAAGACTTGCTTGAAAAGGGTTTCATTAGACCTAGTGTGTCGCCTTGGGGTGCGCCGGTGTTATTCATAAAGAAGAAGGATGGATCTATGCGAATGTGTATAGACTATCGGTAATTTAACAAGGTTACAATTAAGAATAAGTATCTCCTACCGAGGATTGATGATTTGTTCGATCAGCTTCAGGGTGCCAAGGTATTTTCAAAGATTGACTTGAGATCTGGCTACCATCAGTTGAGGATTAGGGCATCCGATGTCCCTAAGATAGCTTTTGCACTCGTTATGTGCATTATGAGTTCTAGGTGATGTCATTTGGGTTGAAAAATGCCCCAACTTTTATGGATTTGATGAACCGAGTGTTCAAGACTTACTTGGATTCGTTCGTGATAGCCTTTATTGATGATATTTTGATATATTTTCGCAGCCGGGAGGAGCACGAGCAGCATCTTAGAGTGGTTCTTTAGATTTTGAGGGATAGTCAGTTGTATGCTAAATTTTTGAAATGTGAGTTCTGGTTGAGTTCAGTTGCATTCCTGGGTCATGTGATATCAGCAGAGGGTATTTAGGTTGATCCGAAGAAGATTGAGGCAGTCAAGAACTGGCCTAGACTAGCATCAGCTATAGAGATTATGAGTTTCTTGGGTTTCGCAGGCTACTATCGTCAGTTTGTAGAGGGGTTTTCATCTATCGTAGCCCCGATGACCAGGTTGAACCAAAAGGGTGCCTAGTTCAGATGGTCGGATGAGTGTGAGGCGAGTTTTTAGAAGCTCAAGACAGCTTTGACTACAACATCAGTGTTGGTTTTTTCGACAGGTTCAGGGCCATATACAGTTTATTATGATGCATATCATATTGGACTTAGTGCGGTATTGATGTAGGATGGCAAGGTCATTGCCTATGCTTCACGGTAGTTGAAGATTCATGAGAAGAACTATCTGGTTCATGATTCGGAATTGGAAGCCATTGTTTGCAGTTAAAGATTTGGAGGCATTATCTGTATGTCGTGGCATATGAGGTGTACACGGATCACAAGTCTTCAGTATTTGTTAAAGCAAAAGGAGTTGAATTTGAGGCAGGTGAGGTGGTTGGAGCTATTGAAAGACTATGATATCACCATCTTATATCATCTCGGAAAGGCCAATGTGGTGGCCGATGCCTTGAGTAGGAAGTCAGCCAGTATAGGTAGCCTAGCTTATATTCCAGTTGGTGAGGGACTGCTTGCTATGGATGTTAAAGCTTTGGCCAATCAGTTTGTGAGGCTGGATGTTTCTAAGACCAATCGTGTGTTAGCTTGAACGATCGCTCGTTCTTCTTTATTGGAGCGTATCCGTGATCGGCAGTATGATGATCCCCATTTATGTGTCCTTAGAGACACAGTGGTGTACAGAGGTGACAAGGAGGTTACCTTGGGTGATGATGGAGTTTGAGATTGCAGGGTCGAGTTTGTGTGCCTAATATGGATGGATACCGAGAGTTGATTTTAGAAGAGAACTATAGCTCTCGGTACTCTATTCATCCTGGCACCGCTAAGATGTATTAGTATTTGTGGTAGCATTATTGGTGGAGAAGAATGAAAAAGGATATTGTTGCATATGTGGCTCGGTGTTTGAATTACCAGCAGGTTAAGTACGAGCATCAGAGGTCCGGTGGTTCATTTCAGAAGATTAAGATACCTAAGTGGAAATGGGAGCGTATCACTATAGACTTTGTTACTAGACTCCCACAGACTCAGAAGAAGTTCGATGCAGTATGGGTCATTGTTGATAGGCTGACCAAGTCAACACATTTCATCCCTGTGGTAGTTTCCTATTCTTCCGAGAGATAAGCTGAGATCTACATCCGGGAGATTGTTCATCTTCATGGTGTGCCCGTGTCTATCATTTGGGATCGAGGTACACAGTTTACCTCATATTTCTGGAAAGTAGTTCAGCAAGAGTTGGGCATACTGGTTGAGTTGAGCATAACATTTCATCCTCAAACGGACGGGCAGTCCGAGTGGACTATTCAGATTTTGGAGGATATGCTCCGAGCTTGTGTCATTGACTTTGGAGGCTCGTGGGATCAGTTTTTGCCTTTAGCATAGTTTGCGTACAACAACAGCTAGCAGACGAGTATTTATATGGCTCCCTATGAGGCTTTATATGGTAGATGGTTTCGGTCTCTGGTTGGATGGTTTTGAGCTGGGAGAGGCTCGGATGTTGGGTACGGATCTGGTTCAGTATGCCTTGGACAAGCTTAGGATTATTCAGGATAGGCTTTGTACAGCTCAGTCCAGGCAAAAGAGCTATGCCGACCGCAAGGTTCGTTATTTGGCATTCATGGTCGGTGAATGGGTATTGCTTTAAGTGTCGCCTATGAAGGGCGTGATGGGATTTGGGAAGAAGGGAAAGATTAGCCCTAGGTTCATTGGCCCGTTTGAGATTCTTGATCGAGTGGGAGAGGTGGCTTATAGACTTGCATTGCCGCTGAGCTTATCAGCCGTGCATCCAGTGTTTCATGTGTCCATGCTTCGTAAGTATCACGGCGATCCATCCCACGTGTTACATTTTAGCACTGTCCAGTTGGACAAAGACTTGCTTTTGAGGAGGAGCTGGTAGCTATTCTAGACCAGCCGATTCGTCAGTTGAGATCAAAGATTTTTTCTTCTGTTCGTGTTCAGTGGAGAGGTCAGCTTGCTGAGGCATCCACCTGGGAGTCCAAATCCGATATGCAGAGCCGTTATCCCCATCTTCTCCCCGACTCAGGTACTTCCTTCTTCTGTCCGTTCGAGGATGAACTGTTGTTTTAGAGGTGGAGAATGTGGGTCATCACTTGTTTTCAAATTAAATTCTACATTTCAAGGCCTTAAAAACCCCATTTAGCATCACCTCGACTTGCGTGCGCAGTCCGGGCATGTAACCAAAAAGTCTATATGTGAAAATCTATGAAAAATGATAAAAATTTGGCTTTAAAATAAATTAAGTTGACTTCGGTCAACATTTTGGGTAAATAGACTTGGACCCGTGATTTGATGGTCCCGGAGGGTCCGTAGGAAAATATGGGACTTGGGCGTGTGCCCGAAATCGAATTCCAAGGTCCCAAGCCCGAGAAATGAATTTTTGAAAGAAATTGTTTTCTGAAAAATATAAAGGTTTTTGAAAGTGAAATGTTATGTGAAACCTGTGGTATTGGGCCCGTATTATGGTTTCGGAGCCCGGTACAGGTTTAATATGATTTATATGAGTTGTCGGTAAAGTTTGGTACGCAACGGAATCCATTTGACGTGATTCGGACCTTAAATGCAGAATTTGATGTTTAAAGAAGTTTTGAGAAATTTCATTGATTTTGAGGTTTAATTCGATATTCATGATGTTATTTTGGTGATTTGATTGCATGAATAAGTCCGTAGGATATTTTTGAGGTAGCGTGCATGTTTGGTTTGGAGCCTTGAGGGCGTGGGTGAGTTTTGGATAGGCCACAAGATGCATTTCGGACTTAGAAAATTGCAGGTTTCATTCCTAGTATAATCAGGCCTGCAGGCTTCGCATCGCAAATGCAATATCACAAATGCGAGGGCTTGGTCGCAAATGCGAACCAGCCCAGGTCTCCTTATCTCGCAAATGCGAGTTGTTCTTTGCAATTCCGACCTCGCAAATGCGAGGGTCCCTTTCGCAAATGCGAAAGTCCAGTATTTTTTAAGGGTTCGCAAATGCGAGCCCTGTTTCGTAATTCCCGTCGCAATTCCCACATCTGAGACATGCAATTTTTATACTTAGACGAATTTTTAACCCATTTTCATATCCTCTCAAAACATAAACACACTTACTCGATTTTTCAAAGGTTTCTTCTTCTCCAAATCAATTGTAAGTCGTTTTTAACTAATTTTCTTCAATCCTTAACATCTTTTAACATGATTTGAACGTAAAAACAATGGTTTTCATGGGAGAAATTGAGTGTTTTGGGTAGAACCTAGGTAATTTGTGACTAGATACGAGCGAATTTGTAGGGGAATCGAGGGTAAAGCAATAATTGAAATGTGAATTATGTTCGTGGCATCGAGGTAAGTGTTTGGTCTAACCTTAGCTTGAGGGATTATGAGTCGTGTCTTATTTGCTACAGTTAATTGTGGAGTACGACGTACATGTATGGTGACGAGTATCTACACGTCGGTGTCAAGATTGCCCGTGGGTCTTGTATTATAATTGCGATGACTCCGTTGTGGTTTATTGTGCCTCACATGTTACTATCATCATTGTTCCCTTGCCGAGACGTTTGTTTTGATATTATTGTTCCCTTGCCGGGATGTTGTTATATTGCTCTTGTTCCCTTGCTGGGATGTTGCTATATTGCTTATGTTCCCTTGCCGTGATTCTTTGTGATTGTTGTTGATGTGTAATTGGGATCGGGTGGCACGCCTGCCACAAGATAAATAAAATGAGAGCGGGTGGCACGCATGCCACGAGATAATTAAATGGGAGCGGGTGGCACACCTGCCACGAGATAAATGAAATTGGAGCGGGTGGCACGCCTGCCACGAGATATATGAAATGGAAGAGGGTGGCACGCCTGCCATGAGATATATGAAATGGGAGCGGGTGGCACGCCTGCCACGAGATATATGAAATGGAAGAGGGTAGCACGCCTGCCATGAGATATATGAAATGGGAGCGGGTGGCACGCCTGCCATAAGATATATGAAATGGGAGCGGGTGGCACGCTTGCCACGAGATATATGAAATGGGAGCGGGTAACACGCCTTCCATGAGATATATGAAATGGGAGCAGGTTGCACACCTGCAATGAGATACATGAAATTGGAACGGGTTGCACGCCTGCAACTGTCATGACCCAATTTCCAAACCCGGCCGTGATGGCGCCTCTCGTGAAGACAAGGCCAGCCAACTAACCCAAACCGTCTCTTTAACAATTATTAAACATAAATGAATAGGTAAAATACAGCTTAACGACAATAATAACCAGTATTTACGACCCAACACACCCCGACCGGGGTGTTACAAGTCACGAGCATCTAAAGTAGACTGAACACCACTACAGGGCCAATAATATATACAAAATAAAATCTGGAGTTCAAAAGATGAAGTCCGGTGCCGCGAACGCTGGCGGTCACCTTGCTCAGCTACAATAGTAATACCTTCAATCCGCTAATAACCCGCTACCGGGTGAACAATACCTGCAACTGCACGCGAGCTGCAGGGAGTAAAGTGAGTACTCCAACTCAGTGAGTAATAAGAGTAAATAACAACTGAGCAGTAAGAAAACACGTATAGCAGATCATCATGCTGTATAGATACAGTGTAAAACTCCTTTAGAAAAATCAGAAACATGTGAAATCTTTGAAAATTTCCTTGGTTCAGCTTAAACCTCTTTTGAAAATAATCTTTTCAACAGTTGCAAAACTAATCTCAATCAATCAGTGTCGCTATTCACAGAACCTCGCCCCTCTGGCCTTATTCTCGATCATGGTCAGCCATTGTTACCTGACCACGCGGTGTCATTCCTGGTCAGTCGTTGTTACCTGACCAAACGTATAATTCAGTGTCATTGTTACCACTGTCTGAAAGTTATCCTCCTTAGGAGTGATCAGATAATACCATAACAGCAGATAGATATCTCAAGAAATATCACAAACAACAAATAATGAACAAATGCATAAATGCAATGCAATGCATATGGTGGTACATTCCAGTACCCACTGCGGCGTGCAGTCCGATCTATTTAACGTCGACGGCACTCACTGGGGGTGTGTACAGACTCTGGAGGGGCTCCTACAGCCCAAGCGCAATAATCAAGCCATCTCGTGGCATCAACTAGGCCCTCGGCCTCAATATCAATACAGTACCGCTGCGGCGTGCAGCCCGAGCCAACCAGATATCCAAAAATCACTATAACACTACTGCGGCACGCAGCCCGATCCATGCTCAGTCCAGAAATGCACATAAGCCACTTGGGCACATTTTAAAATAACAGTTCTCAGCTCAAATCGGCAATAAAATATAGTTCAAGTTTTTCAAATCTTAGAAAAATAGCTGAGTTTGCAAAACCGTATTAAAACCTTGGACTGAGACCAAATAGTATGCAATGTAATGCAAAAATAGTGATACCAATCCCCGGAGGATCCAAATAATCGGCACGAAGCCCAACATATGGCAATCAGCCCAAATCATGATAGCATCATGTAAGTTTCAATCAATTACGCAGTAAAATCAACAACCGGGGCGGACCAAGTCACAATCCCCAACGGTGCTCTACCCCACGCTCATATCCGGCGTGCAAGTCACCTCAATACAGCACTATAATGTGCAAATCCGAGGTTTCAAACCCTCAGGATATCATTTACAAGTATTACTCACCTCGAACCGGTGAAATCTATAGCTCGCGATGCCTTTGCCCCTCGAACCGGCCTCCACGCGCGTCGAGTCTAACCAAAATCAGAGCGAATACATCACAATATGCTAAAGAGACAATACCCAATCGAAAACAATCGAGAAATAGCAGAAATCTCGAAACTAGCAAAACCCGAGCCCCGGAACCACTTCTCAAAATCCAAAAAATTTTATATCAATATGATCCTTATATCGCCACGAGTCTATACATATCAAATTCATAAAAATCGGAGTCCATTTGACCCCTCAAATCCCTAGTTTAAGCTCTCTTAAGTTTCAAGCCCTAACCTCTATTTTTAACCTTTGATTCCTTGGGTTTTCAGTGTTAATCCATGTTTATACACAATAATATCAAAATCTGAGTCCAAGAATCCATACCTGATGATAGCCCTCGAAACCCTCTTCAAAAATCGCCCAAAATCTCCTTAGTCCGAATTCCAAAATGTTTCTTCTCTTTCAAAATCGTGAAAACACTGTTCACTTAAACCCAGCCAGGTTTCCGCTTCTGCGGTTGGGATACTGCACCTGCGGCTCCCGCTTCTGCAGTCTAACTTAAAATCTCCAGCACCACTTCTGCGGTCGAAAGAGATCAGGGGTGAGATATCAAAGTCGACCTCCTTGTCAGGTCAGATAGATGACTGGCATATAGAGATGCTTAAAACATCATTCTTCGAATAACTGAAAATAGAAGCGACCGCTCCTGCGATGTCCGCTTTTGCGGACTGCCTTCCGCTTCTGCGGAAATTGCCAAGCCCTCAAGGACCACTTCTGTGACCTCCCCGCCGCATCTGCGAAACCGCCTCTGCGGTCCCTTTTCCGCAGATGCGGAAATGACAGAACCAGAAATTCTTAAACATGCAACAAACTCCAAACTCTCCGTTTAACCACCCGAATCCACCCCGAGGCCCCCGGGACGCCAACCAAAAGCATAGACATGTTCTATTACCTTATTCGAACTTGCTCGAATCATCAAAACACTTTTGTTAACATCAAAATCATCGAATTTCACCAAATCAAAGCCTAAGTTTATCAAATTCTTCCGAAACTCACATTCGATCAAAAACCC
>MU674178.1:4866-47087 GCA_026770625.1 Nicotiana glauca | reverse complement strand
CATTTCCTACAAAATCCAATCCGAGTCAACTCAAACTCACCCAACACATATAATAATTCATGAAGAAGCAATAAACGGGGAAAACGGGACGGAAACACATGAGACGACGAGTCGGGTCGTCACATCCTCCCCAACTTAAATCAACGCTCGTCCTCGAGCGTACCCAGAGTTGTCCTAGAAGCCAACCAATAGCTGAATAACCTTACCTAGCATATACCCGGGGTGATCCCACGTCACCCTATCTCGCATAGGTCCGATAACACAACATAGCTGAAATCTCACAACCCACCTAGACCATGACCCGTCGGACCACATCTCACTTTCCGAAATTGTACGCAAGACCAGAACCTCACATCTATACTCAGGATAAGTCCGAACCAGCTGTAATAACCTATACCTGCAACCTCGGGTGAAATTCTATGATATACCACATAGCTCAAACACATGCAGCGATAACTCCCATTCATGGCAGATGTCCACAACAACCATATACCGATAGAAACCTTTTATTAGCTAAAGTCTCATTCCAACACTTTCATATCCTACCAATGATAATGAAACACACAGCAAACCGTAACCATTTCTCATATCAACCACTCATGAAACCACTTCCCTTTTGACTAATACCACAGCAGATTTCCGAACCGAACATCGATATTATTCTTCTAACAAGCTGTAATCAAATCTATTCGTATTCATTAATGACTCCCACGATCACCTCGAATCCAACACACCACTCTGGTGATATGACACCTCATCACAGGCATAAGCCACAACTTGCATAATCCATTCATCAATGAAGGGTGGTCTGAACATACTCAAATTATGACAAATGACTCAAACAAAAGAGTTGTAACTCAAACTCCTCAGTACCATCACAACACAAGGCTGGGACCCTGTCCTACATCATAGAAATAGAATACCTGAATCTACCCCGAAAGGTCTAATCTCCACGTAGCCTCGCTACAATGCGCTATCTTATCCAAACACTGTTACACATGAAGCACCTCAAGTCGCTATACTCGAAATTGACAACCACGCACGATTGATATATGGAACCCACACAAATCATTATACCCATGGTGAAGCAAGTAATATACACCATACGATTCTGAAAGGATACAACCGATGCGCCATTCGCTGAGCAACACCCAATACGGATTTTCCTTAGGAACCAAGAAGCAAGGCATACAAAATAGCATTTGGAAAACTATTCTCAACATCACACTGTTGCGGCGTGCAACCCGACCCAGATAACATACCCGTGGCGGCATGCCACCCGATCCATACAAATATCTCACATAGGGAGATGCACATCGAGCCAAATTTGCTCATTATAACAAAATACCGAGTATCGGTCGTAAGCATATTGATTGCATAATGATATCTACATATAGCATTGTAAGCTACATAACTCAAACACAATTGAGGTCCCCCCCTCTTCTCAACTTCCACTATGAATCTCGATAGCACCGCACTACACGTGCCACAGTCCGAAAATCATAATGCCTCACAGCACAGAAAAGCAACTCATAGATCTCCCCAGATCACTAGCAAGTTCAATATCCTTCATCAATACAATTCGGGGCCAACCAAGCCAACTTAAGCTAAATACGTATCCAATCAGCTTACCAACAACTCATTACCAAGAAGCCTGAAGCTGCTCCTTCCATTACTATAACCAATGTCGGAGCCGTACGATATGGTGCCCGACACCAGATCAATACTGAAGTCCACAATCTCGCCCGGTGACATGCCCGGCCACAAGGAACGCATCCGAAAATGTCCCTCAATACCGGAACTGAACCAATGGTAGAAGCCTCTGCACTGACATTAGCCACGAAGGCCCAATTAAGGAAGGCAATCTTTCCCAGCCGTCCGCTAGTCTAGGAATACAACCACTCTTCTAGAACATAATCCGATGTAATCCGTCACGCAACCTGTGGCATTTTCCGACATAACCCATAGCACAATAGTCTAGAATAACCCAACACTGAGGCAACCAGTCTATACCCTAATATCATATCCATAATCTAATATACCAAGCAAAGAAAGATCCACTCAGGCTTCCAAATCCCAATAGCCGCTAACAGTACCAATACACACGATCCACAACTGCTACACAGTCTGAACCTGAGAACTCCCAGTCTCCAACTCCATATAGCACACGAATCACTGTACCTGATCCCAAATTCCACAATATGGATACATATTACACCTCGAGTACCCAATCATTCCACGAAATATATTCTTAGAATTCCCCCGTGCCATCAACAACTCAGACCTCAGCAGTCGATCTGTCCAGAAAGTGCCGCAATACCACCAAAGTATCATCAGTCCAATCACATTACCCTTTTTCCGAGACATATACTCTCGTGAAATCACTTCCAATTAGCAATACCATTTTCTTGATTACCTGAGGCTACCCATTGCCTAAGAATTTTATGAACTTTTTTTCAGAATTGATCTGTAACTCATCTAGACAAGACCTTCCGTCAATTCCATCTAGAAGAGGAATCATTACGCATTCCATGCTTCTCATGCCCATAGAAGATATATACATCTCCAAACCACGGTGAAACCTAACAAGAATTCTTCCCCAATTCACTTTGCACAAGCTAAACTGTCAAGACTGAATCCTTCTATCCAAACCAAGCTAAACAAGTTGTCAGAACTCAAGAGCTTTGCTGCAACATACCTATGCGAACTCATTGCCTCGAGCACACACAAAGAATTAATCATATCCTTACCATACCGATTCGGTCTACCATCAAGCTACTTCATTTATCTAGGTTTCCTTCTGATTCATTCCCAACTTGATCTTTCTCCCTCGCTGTAGCATCACAATGCCTCGATCCAGGCCTACCATACGAGACTCGAACATAAGACCATACTGTCTAAGACCCATAGGCCACCGAATTCTCTCTCAGCTATTCACAGAAATACCACCTTCCAGAATACTTTACTCTGAAGAACTTCCTGCGAATTTGAATTCGTTACCATTACCTTCCAGGTACCGATACATAGGATCCCATAATTGACATAAAAATACCACAAGCCTCGAAAGTTTTCCGATGAAGACACAATCTCTGACCACATATACACCCTTGAGACACCTGATTGTTACATGTAAAATCTTGAACACATTAGAATCATTCTCGAAAGTCATTCACTCCTATTCAAACTGCAAATTGCCTGACTCAACGAACAGAACCACTCGTTCCTTATTAGCAGTTTGACACCGCAGGATATGATCTCATTCCAATACAAACAAACATCTTCCTTCTCTATACACTGATCATTCTTTATCATCAACAGCTCAAGACATCCTATTATTTCCACACATCTCCGAAGCACCATATAACCTTTGTCAAAATTTTGCTTCACTCGTGCCATCCTCGGCTCAATTCCTGTAACCAAAATTGATCCGCCAGCATACCTCGAAAAGGAACCAACATAGCACATAACCGTGCAATCAGCTAATTAACAGCAACCTCCCCAACTTGGCTCGAAGCCATATATATCAGGATACACTCAATAACCCATAATACTTTTACTCTAATGATGCCACAATATCATATGGAGATTAAACACAAATCATCTACGAGTCTGTGAAAACACCGATCATCTAGTACTGAAATCCTCTGCAAACCTCGCATTCATCCCCACATCAATCGAGTCTGTTCTCTTACGTGACCCAAATTCTCAGATTTCAACACATACCCTTTACTTACACAGGAGATCTTCTAACATACACATAAGGATCATACCACTCAAGAACACCCCGCAGGAGATAACCCACCTGCTTCACCTCAATTTAGTATTTCAGCACACCTTCCACCATCATATACGGTGCACAGTCATTTTAGTCTTCCTGAGTCGGAACTCATACCGCCACATGTAATGCACTTCACTTCTCAAATAGGAGATACGAAAATATTCTTCACGTGCCCATAATTCGGGCTACACATCAAGCCATAATAGGAATCGAATCACTTAACAGTTCATCTATTATCCAGCAGATTTCTTCGTCACCATCAAGGTCGCATAGATACATTTCGCAGTACCAACATACTCATCGCATGGATATCCAACCACCATTCCGGCTAATAAGGACAATATCGAACATATAAGTCCAAACATCTTTCTCACACAATCAGCACCTCGGTGCTCAAGCCATAGGCAAAGATCCGGCCTCAAGTCCTCTAGACTGGCCCAACATACTCACGAAGATCACATCTCGCCCCTCGATCGGGGAAATCAAAAACCATCAAGGCACATATAATACTGAGCGCTCATGTGCGCTTACAGACGTGAGGAAGGAATTTCAAGAAAAATATCTCAAGCAGAATCAAGTACGCACGATAAAAATTCCAAGAATGGGAAGTATTCCTAAAGGTTCTGCAGCCTCTCGAGGCAAAATACAGGCGTCCCCGTACCGCTCCGTGAGACTCTACTAAACCTGCTCATGACTCGTGAGACCTAGTAACCTAGGCTCTGATACCAACTGTCACGACCTAATTTCCAAACCCGGTCGTGATGGCGCCTCTTGTGAAGACAAGGCCGGCCAACTAACCCAAATCGTCTCTTTAACAATTATTAAACATAAATAAATAGATAAAATACAGCTTAACGATAATAATAACCGGTATTTACAACCCAACACGACCCGACCGGGGTGTCACAAGTCACGAGCATCTAAAGAAGACTGAACACCATTACATGGCCAATAATATATACAAAATAAAATCTAGAGTTCAAAAGATGAAGTCCGGTGCCACGAACGCTGGCGGTCACCTTGCTCAGCTACAATAGTAATACCTTCAATCCGCTAATAACCCGCTACCGGGTGAACAATACCTGCAACTGCACGCGAGGTGCATGGAGTAAAGTGAGTACTCCAACTCAATGAGTAATAAGAGTAAATAATAACTGAGCAATACGAAAACACGTATAGCAGATCATCATGCTGTATAGATACAGTGTAAAACTCCTTTAGAAATCAGAAACATGTGAAATCTTTGAAAATTTCCTTGGTTTAACTTAAACCTCTTTTGAAAATAATATTTTCAACAGTTGCAAAAATAATCTCAATCAATCAGTGTCGCTATTCACAGAACCTCGCCCCTCGGGCCTTATTCTCGATCATGGTCAGCCATTGTTACCTGACCACGCGGTGTCATTCCTGGTCAGTCATTGTTACCTGACCAAACGTATAATTCAGTGTCATTGTTACCACTGTCTGAAAGTTATACTCCTTAGGAGTGATCAGATAATACCATAACAGCAGATAGATATCTCAAGAAATATCACAAACAACAAATAATGAACAAATGCATAAATGCAATGCAATGCATATGGTGGTACATTCCAGTACCCACTACGGCATGCAGTCCGATCTATTTAACATCGACGGCGCTCACTGGGGGTGTGTACAGACTCCGGAGGGGCTCCTACTGCCCAAGCGCAATAATCAAGTCATCTCGTGGCATCAACCAGGCCCTCGGCCTCAATATCAGAAAAGTACTGCTGCGGCGTATAGCCCGAGCCAACCAGATATCCAAAAATCACTATAACACTGCTGCGACGCGCAGCCCGATCCATGCTCAGTCCAGAAATGCACATACACCACTTGGGCACATTTTAAAATAATACGGAACCCTAGAACGTAATATGGGAGAGATTTAGAACTATGGTTAAAGAGTGTCCAAACAATGATATGAATGATGTGATGATTTAACAAACATTTTATAGGGGCATCAACACAACCAACCAATGTATTGTGAACCAATTGCCGGGAGGAAATTTTATGAATCTTTCTTACAATGAAGCTTGTGATGTGTTAGATGAAATGGCCGATACTTTTTCGGCATGGCAAAGCCGGGAAAATGTTCCTCAAGGTGACCCTAATGTCATACATTTGCATAAGGAGCTACATGATCACGGCCAAGCCATTGCCAAACTCACAACAACAATGAATCAATTGGCAAAGGCGCAATTGCAACAATTCCAAAACCCACGCCAAGTCAATGCCATGGAAGGAGTGAATATGATGAAAAGGATGCAACGAGGGTAACAACCTCAAGAAAATTGTGATAACTATGATGATGGTGGTGGTTATTTGAATGAATGCTATGATGATCAAAGCGAGGAAGTCCAATACGTTAATAACTACCAAGGGAATAGAGGAAATCAAGGAAATCAACAATGGCGACCCCAAGGAAATTGGGGCAATCAACAAGGTGGTAATTGGAACAATAACAACAACCAAGGTGGAAATTGGGGGAACAACAATTCGGGTAATCAAGGGAATTGTAATGGTAACAACAACAACAATTGGAACAACAATAATGGTCAAGGTGGGTGGAATAAGAATGGTGGTCAAGGTAATCGGGGGCAAGGTTCTCAAAGGCCTCCTATGTACCAACAACCGAACAACCCACGCCCCTTTTCTTCTCAAGGACCAAGTTCTTCCGGGAGTGATATGGGGAGAATTGAGAGCATGTTTGAACAAATGATGAAGAAGAGCCAAGATTCCAAGGCGCAAATATCTTCTCATAACACCTCTATTAGGAATTTGGAGGTGCAACTAGGGCAACTTTCTCAAGCTATGAACACTCGCCCCAAGGGTGCGCTACCAAGTGACATGGTAGTGAATCCTAAAGGCGGAAATAACAACCATGTAATGGCGGTGACCACTAGAAGTAGAAGAGGCGGTGATGTGCATGCCTCAAGAGATACACGAGTTGTAGAGGATGAAGTTGAGTTGCCTAACGATGATGTGCCCTTGATTGTTGATGATGGGAATGAAGAGAATGTGACCAATTATTTATGGATTGATTTTGGTGATGAGGCCGGGATTGAGACTCAAGATGTCGTGAACCCGTCTAGGGAACACGTGATTGACATACCCGAGCCGGTTGTCCCTAAGGCCAAGGCACCCTTGCCTAGGACACCTCCACCTTACCCTCAACGGTTGACCAAGCAAAAGGGCGATAACCAATTCAAGAAATTCATTGAGATGATGAAGAGTCTAACTATCAATGTGCCATTAGTGGAGGCACTAGAGCAAATGCCGGGGTACGCAAAGTTCATGAAGGATTTGGTTACGAAAAAGAGGTCAATGGAGTGTGAGACAATCAAGATGACTCATCAAGTGAGCGTAATTGTACATTCTATGGCTCTAAAACTTGAGGACCCAGGTGCATTCACTATCCCATGTACCATTGGAAGTGCCGACTTTGCAAAAACCCTTTGTGACTTGGGGCGAGTATAAAATTAATGCCATATTTGGTCTTCAAGACCTTGGGAATCGGACAACCTCGCCCAACTTCAATGAGGCTCCAAATGGGGGATCGGTCAATGAAGCGGCCTTTGGGTATAATTGATGATGTCCTTGTTCGTGTTGATAAATTCATCTTGCCGGCCGACTTTATTATATTGGATTGTGAGTTGGACTTTGAAGTCCCGATTATTCTTGGGAAACCTTTCCTAGCTACGGGGAAGGCTTTGGTCGATATTGAAGCGGGAGAGTTGACCTTCCGTGTTGGTGATGAGCTGTCACACCTCCTTTTTCATTACACCCGCAAGGGCATAAAGGAGTTTTTCCAATTAAGGGACAATCGGAACGAGATTTATTATTAAGATTTCAGAGTCGCCACTTGGGAGATTAATGGTGTCCCAAGTCACCGGTTGGATCCCGAACTGAGGAAAAATATGACTCTGTTAACAGTCCGCGAACCGGAAATCCGAGTAAGGAATTCTGTTAACCCGGGAGAAGGTGTTAGGCATTCCCGGGTTCCGAGATTCTAGCACGGTCGCTCAACTGTTGTGTTTGGATTTTATCTGATTTCAAAATATGTTCTAGCTTATGTGTTTTGCAATTATAAACCTCTTTTATTATTATTTTTAATGAAAATTGCAATGTTGTGAGAACGCGTCTCGAACCGCATCACATCAATGTACCCGCGGTTGTTGACACATTTTGACTTTGTTGAGATTTGGATTTGGGTCACATAAATGCGCACCCGAGTTTAGGAAGGTGAATTATTAAACTGCGTGCCTAAAGAGACTAGCGCGTTTTTATTTTTGGGGAAGGCCGTGAAATTCGCTAAACGGCCTATCCCGAAATCTAAGTACTTTTAGTATAACATTTATTGAGGGCCCCGTAATTTTATATTTTTATTAAAAGGGCAAACTTAAAGCAACTAGAATTTTCTAATTTTTATTTTCCTCTAAAAAAATAATTAAAAAAAAACTAATTAATTAGTATGTCTATGTATCACTACTACAATTTCCGAACAAGAATTAAATTTAAACAACATAACTTCATCAAGGCTTTTAATATTTGGGCTTTTAGAATGGCCCTACACTAATTGACTTCTGTTTGTGCAGAATAGAAGGCTGCCCAGACGAAGGCTGTGTTCAAGTAAGATCCCGGCCCAAATTATTTAACCAAGGGCTGCCCAATTCAGTATATCAAACGAACCCAAGCAACCAGCAATTGATTTTTGCCCTTGTTTCCTTTTGTATATTTCTGATACTGCCTAACGTTCGTGATTGCGAGAAAAATGCTAAAAACTAGACTAATCTAAAAAGTTACATGCACCTATGGTTTCATTCAAAATTCATGCTCACTCTAGACTTGTTTTTAACTCATGCTCAAATTAATGCAACAAAACAATTAATGGATTATACAAATCATGTTCACAGTCCAGGTGAATACAAAATGTTCAACTCATTTAAATCCTACTACAATTCACTGAGGACGCATTCACATGTGTCTACTCTGATTTATTGTCTTCAAGTTCTGAATGTTTAAACTAACAAACTACCTAAATTAACTACGGTTCATGCATTCCAAATTAACAGTACAAAATCCATTGTAAAAAAACAAGTCCTAGTTTAATTACAACATCCAAAACATAACAGAATTATTTGAACTGCAGTTCCACATCAGAACACAAGCCTCAATTTCATTTCATTTTTCAACAGATGAAGCTACATCAACACAATCTCAAAGTGTGTACCTGGAATTGGAAGAGAAATGAAGTAGAAGAAATCAACTGAAGCAATAACTGAGCAGCAATAGAAGTAAGCAATTTCCAGCAATACAGAACAACAAGCAGCCCAAGGAATAAATCCAGAAGTCCAGGAAGGTTCAAAACTCAAACGGAAACCAGCAGATTAAACCAAAAAACACTTGAAATGCACTCAGTTATACTCGAAGGGCATCAGCACACTTTCACAGACCCAAAGCTCAATCAAAACCAATCTAACTAGACCCAAAACTGCTCGAAATTAAACCAGTGACAATCTGAAGCTTCAACCACCAAATACTGAACTAGAAAGTGGTAATTACTAGTTGAAAGCTGAAATTAACCTAAAGTATCTAATGGAACAGTACATTTTTGGTTTTTGTTGAAGAATTTTTTGTTGTTTTTGGTTTTTGTTTTTGCTAAAATCTAAAAGAAGACTTGGATCTGAAATTTGAACTCCAGATCTGAAAACTGGAAGAGTATTGTTTGGGGGGAATTTTTGGAGTAATTCATATAGGGCAAAAATTACGTGCTCACAGCTTCCCCTCTTTGCTCGGGAACATGCAGAGTTCTCGGGCAAAGATAAGTGAGCGGATACGAGAGATTTTTGCCCATTCGAATATTCCGTGTGAACCATTTTTTGAAAAGTTCGACCGCACCCTACTTCGGAGGTTGCCTACATATCCTTGGCTAAAAAGGAATCAGGTCAGTGTAGTTCAGGAAGGTTTGGTAGCTGGGACTACCAGGAGCTGTGATTTCACTACTGTTGCTGCTGCTACTGCTCGTTGACCTCCTTATTACACCGTGTTAAAATAAACAGAAGCTAGCCTAAGCCTTGATCTATGAATTACAAAAAGGTCCCATCTATGTCTTCAAACTTGCTCTTGTGTTGCCTAGAACTTGTATTCTTTCCTTGCATTGATTGGAGATGTTTTGCCATTCCTCCAAGTGATGCTTGACTACTAAAATTTGAAATATGTGCCTCTATTCTCCAGGCGGACTCCTGATTGCTGACGCTTGAAAAGTAATCCCTTGTTCTCCAGGTGGACTCCTGACTGCGATGCTTGAAAAGTATTCCCTTGTTCTCCAGGTGGGCTCCTGACTGCAACAAAATAAACAAACAAAGAATATGGTCTGCCCCAGTTTGGTGGCTGGGCACATCATGTTATCCAATATTACAAATTTAAAAGATAAAATTTGAACTGTACTTTCCTTGTTCTCCAGGTGTGCGCCTTACTGCTGAAACTTGAAAAGTATTCCCTTGTTCTCCAGGCGGGCTCTTGATTGCTGAACTTGAAAAGTATTCCCTTGTTCTCCAGGCGGGCTCTTGATTGCTGAACTTGAAAAGTATTCCCTTGTTCTCCAGGCGGGCTCTTGATTGCTGAACTTGAAAAGTATTCCCTTGTTCTCCAGGCGGGCTCTTGATTGCTGAACTTGAAAAGTATTCCCTTGTTCTCCAGGCGGGCTCTTGATTGCTGAACTTGAAAAGTATTCCCTTGTTCTCCAGGCGGGCTCTTGATTGCTGAACTTGAAAAGTATTCCCTTGTTCTCCAGGCGGGCTCTTGATTGCTGAACTTGAAAAGTATTCCCTTGTTCTCCAGGCGGGCTCTTGATTGCTGAACTTGAAAAGTATTCCCTTGTTCTCCAGGCGGGCTCTTGATTGCTGAACTTGAAAAGTATTCCCTTGTTCTCCAGGCGGGCTCTTGATTGCTGAACTTGAAAAGTATTCCCTTGTTCTCCAGGCGGGCTCTTGATTGCTGAACTTGAAAAGTATTCCCTTGTTCTCCAGGCGGGCTCTTGATTGCTGAACTTGAAAAGTATTCCCTTGTTCTCCAGGTGGGCTCCTGACTGCAACAAAATAGACAAACAAAGAAAATTTACTGCCCCAGTTTGGTAACTGGGTACAGCATGTTATCAAATATTAAAAATTAAAGGCTAAAATTGAATTGCCCTTCCCTTCTTCTCCACGTGGGCGCCTGACGACTGAAACTTGAAAATTATTTCCTTGTTCTCCAGGTGGGCTCCTGATTGCTGAACTTGAAAAGTATTCCCTTGTTCTCTAGGTGGGCTCCTGATTGCAATGCTAGAAAAGTATTCCATTGTTCTCCAGGTGGGCTCCTGACTGCAACAAAATAAACAAAACAAAGAAAATTTTCTGCCCCTGTTTGGTGACTGGGTACAACA
Source organism: Nicotiana glauca (assembly GCA_026770625.1). Lineage (NCBI taxonomy): Eukaryota > Viridiplantae > Streptophyta > Magnoliopsida > Solanales > Solanaceae > Nicotiana > Nicotiana glauca. Next base: position 35,865 of record MU674178.1, on the reverse strand, counting down.
TGTTATCAAATACTAAAAATTAAAAGCTAAAATTTGAATTGCACTTCCCTTGTTCTCCAGGTGGGCGCCTGACGACTGAAACTTGAAAAGTATTCCCTTGTTCTCCAGGTAGGCGCTTGATTGCTGAAACTTGAAAAGTATTCCCTTGTTCTCCAGGTGGGTGCCTGATTGCAACAAAATAGACAAACAAAGAAAATTTTCTGCCCCAGTTTGGTAACTGGGTACAATATGTTATCAAATATTAAAAATTAAAAGGTAAAATTGAATTGCACTTTCCTTGTTCTCCAGGTGGGGCGCCTGACTACTGAACTTGAAAAGTATTCCCTTGTTCTCCAGGTGGGTTCCTGACTGCAACAAAATAAACAAACAAAGAAAATTTTATGCCCCTGTTTGGTGACTGGGTACAGCATGTTATCAAATACTAAAAATTAAAAGCTAAAATTTGAATTGCACTTCCCTTGTTCTCCAGGTGGGCGCCTTACGACTGAAACTTGAAAAGTATTCCCTTGTTCTCCAGGTAGGCGCCTGATTACTGAAACTTGAAAAGTATTCCCTTGTTCTCCTGGTGGGCGCCTGATTGCAATAAAATAGACAAACAAAGAAAATTTTCTGCCCCAGTTTGGTAACTGGGTACAACATGTTATCAAATATTAAAAAATTAAAAGCTAAAATTGAATTGCACTTCCCTTGTTCTCCAGGTGGGCGCCTGACTACTGAACTTGAAAAGTATTCCCTTGTTCTCCAGGTGGGCTACTGACTGCAACAAAATAGACAAACAAAGAAAATTTTCTGCCCCAGTTTGGTGGCCGGGCACACTTGTGAGTTGTTAGCAAAATTGTAAATCGCTTATACCATTGATGCAATGATGAGAGTAAACTAAAGACTGGACTAGGGTGTGCGTCTCCTACGAGTAAAACCAAGAAACTTTGACTAGCAAATGCGTCTACTAAAAGAAAACCTGAATGAACCAAATTGGAAGCGCGTCTCCTAGTGGTGAATTTAAATGACCAATACTAGGAAGTGTGTCTCCTTGGGGTGAAAACTTCAGTGACTAAAACTAGGGAGTGCGTATCTTATGAATGAACTTTCAGTTTAGGGAGTGTGTCTCCTATGAACGGACTCTTAATTTAAGAAGTGCGTCTCCTATGGGTAAAACTTCATTGGCTCAAGCTAGGAAATGCATCTCCTAGGGGTGAACTCTCAATTTAGGAAGTGCGTCTCCTAATATAACCTGAAAAAGCCAGACTAGGAAGTGCGTCTCCTAGGGGTAGAACTTTCATAACTCAAACTAGGAAGTGCGTCTCCTAAACAGTATAACCTAAAAAACCTAGACTAGGAAGTGCGTCTCCTAGAGGTGAAACTCCAATGAACCAGACTAGGAAGTGCGTCTCCTAGGGTCGAACTTTAAATGACTCAGACTAGGAAGTGCGTCTCCTATGAATGAACTCTCAATTTCGGAATTGCGTCTCCTATGGGTCAAACTTCAATGACTCAAACTAGGAAGTGCGTCTCCTAGGAATAGACTTAAATGACCCCAAACTAGGAAGTGCGTCTCCTAGGGGTGAAACATAATTTAGAAAGTGCGTCTCCTAAAATAAAAATACAACCTACCCAAACTAGAAAGTACGTCTCCTAGGGGTGAAACTTCAATGATTCAAACTAGGAAGTGTCTCTCCTATGAATGAGCTCTTAATTTAGGAAGTGCGTCTCCTATGGGTAAAATCTCAATTACTAAAACTAGGAAGTGCGTCTCCTACCACAAAATATGACTTGAAAACCCAAACTAGGAAGTGCGTCTCCTAGGGGTAAAACCTCTATTTAGGAAGTGCGTCTCCTATGACAAAATATGACTTGAAAACCCAAACTAGGAAGTGTGTCTCCTATGGGTGAAACATCAATTACTCAAACTAGGAAGTGCGTCTCCTAGGGGTAAAATATCAATGATTCAAGCTAGGAAGTGCGTCTCCTAGGAATAGACTTAAATGATCCAACACTAGGAAGTGTGTCTCCTAGGAGTGGAACTCAATTTAGGAAGTGCGTCTCCTAACACAAAAATAAAACCTACCCAAACTAGGAAGTGCGTCTCCTAGGGGTGATGTATGATCTTCTCAATGGCCTTTTGTAAGCAGCATTAGGGCATTATGATCTTCTCAATGGCCTTTTGTAAGCAGCATTAGGGCATTACACCTAAAAATTTCAAGCTTCCTAGCTCTGATATGAACATAGCTTCTGTCCCTGTTTCAGACAAAGAGAACTTGTGAGTTTAAACATGGTGGTTGGTTTGTGGCCTTGACTTTTCGACGATTGCTCCTTCACTTGCCATGATAACTTTGATTTCACCTTGAAAGACGTTGTTTGCTTATTGATTAACCAATTTCTTTGCCTCCCTTATCACAGAAAATACCTCTTCTTCTTTCAGAACCAATTCCCTCTATTTGTTGTATTGCTCATGAACTACCTTCTACCGAATATTTGTGTTTCACATGAATCCCAAAGCACGTCCATTGACCCCACTCCGTTTGTATGTCGTTCTTTCTTGACTTAAACCACTGGCCTTGGCTTTGAGGTCTACTGCTCCTTCACTTGCCATAATAACTTTGATTTCTTCTTGGAATACCTCGCTTGTCACTGGTTAACCACTTTCTTTGTCACTCTTATCACAGAGAACACCTTTGATCTGTTCACCCTAAACCTCCATCTGTTGCGTTGTTCATGAATTGACATATACCAAGCCTTTGTATTTCACAAGGATCCCCAAAGCATGTTGACTGTTACCAACTCAGTGTGCCTGCTGTTCTTTCCTGACTTACGACGTTTTGATGTGTTAACCAGATCCCATTTTGTGCAATTGGAAAGCTGGTGGAAGATTTTCAAGTCATTTCTCACTTGTTATGACCAGACAGACTCAAGAGGAAGTAAACAGGACAAAAGGAATATAGTGGGAAGACAATGAAAGAGATGAATTCTAACAAGAAAACTACAAATTAGAAACCTATCGGATGTGGATACCGACTCTGATGACCTTGACATGCACCTACAGCTCATTCTGTTTAGCAAATCTGATGTTCGACTCTTGTTGTACCTTTTCACCGTGAAACAGGGCTTTAATGCTCTGCTTGCCCGATCTAACTCACAATCCTTATTCGACTTGTAGTGCCCGAAAGGTTTTCACCATCAAGCCTCTCTCATTTTGGTCTTTCTCTTAGCTCACCGTCGTCTTATGATGCCTGTAAAGGTTTTCACCAATAAGACTCTCTCATTTTTGAATTCTCTCATCTTCCATCGCCTTGGGGTACTCGTGAGGGTTCTCACCAACAAGACTCTGATTCTTCATTTCCTTCATTTGGACCAGAGTGTTGCCCTTGATATGAATCTCTTCTTCTTGATTGACTCGGCATTTCTTAAAGACTGATCGGAAGGTCTTTCTTTGGACCGTAATGTGGGCTTTTGGATAAGGTTAGAAGGAAAGGGTGTCAAAGGCTCAAAGCAATTTAACATGGGTTCAAAATTACAACTTTCGGAATCAAATTTCTCCCAACAACCACAACTTCTGCCCCAGTTTCGTTCTTGGGGCCTTTTGGACTTTTGTTTCGGTGTGAATGAACCTCAAAGACAGGCTGCCTACGTACCCTTTCGGGATCAAGTCAAACATAGTTCAAGCGACTACTTTTGTTGTTGCGATCTTTCCTTTTTTCAACTGTCTCTACCTTTCTTTTCATTCTTTTCTTTTCCTTCTCTTTTCTTTTCTTTTCTTTTTCTTTTCTCTACTTTTTTTTCTTTTTCTTTTCTTTTCTCTTCTTTTCCTTTCTCTTCTTTTTCTTTTCTCTTCTTTTCCTTTCTTTTTCTCTTCTCTTCCTTTTCTTTTCACTGTTTTTCTCTTATTTCTCCACATACTTTCCCCGCTCGGGCTTATGAATTTTATTATCGATTCCAAAAGAGAGGTATGCAAGAAAATAACCGAGGCTCAAAGGGGTAGCAAAGGATAAAGTGTTTGGATATCAGAATAAAATGCCTTGGTCATTCCAATCTCCAAAACATGCCAAGTACAACTACACAGTTGAACAAGCTACGGAAAACACACGTAAGACCTTTTGATTGATTCACATATTCGCCTTCTGTATTTGTCAATTACCTAGCACCATCGGACAACGATCTCGGTACCACGAACGGTCCTTGTAGACTTGGGGCAAACTTGCTTTTGGCTTCAAACCGATCCGGCACGATGCATTTCAATAGTATATCTTTACGTTCTACCTGCCCCCAGTTTCACTTAATTTGGGCTCGAAGTGATCTCAAAATGCCTTTGCTTATTTCCCTCGAATGTCCTTACATCTTTCAACATTATTTCATCGCTTCATTACTAAACTGACTTTTAGAAACCAGGCTGAGAATTATGCATGCATATCATGTCACTAGAACCAGCACGAAAAGAATTGTAAAAAGGAAAAGGGAACTAAATAAATGACTAGAAATGGCGGGAAACAGAGAATTGCATTAGACCGACAGTGAAATGGTTTAAACAACAAAACAAGCAAACTAGACTAGAGTTACAACCCCTGAACAAACCCAAATAGCACTACACAAGCTACTACAACGAGATAAACAAGGTAAAGTGAAAGGATAGAAGGGTTTGAGTCACAAGACAATATCCGGATTACAACCCTGAAATAATCCGGACAACAGAAATGACAACAAAATAAACCACCAAAACTCCAAGAGATGGAGCGTCTTCCTAGTTGCCTAGCAAGGCATCTTAGCCACTGAATTTCACACCAAGATTGCTGGAATTTTCACAAGTCTTCATCATGTTGTTCTGAGCAAACTGCTTTTGGGTTTCTTCTGCCGGCTTATTCTCACGATCAATCATACCCACCCTATGCATCTTATTATGCACAGGAGATGGACTTTGGCCATTGTTTGCTACATCTGGGCTTTGCACGACAATGTCGCCTGCATCAATAAGCTTCTGAATTGCATTCTTCAGATTCCAACAATTCTCTATGTCGTGCCCCAGGGCACCTGAGCAGTATGTGCACCTTTGAAAAGGATCAAACTTCTTTAGAAGAGGGTTCGACACTTTTATCTGAATCGGCTTCAATATGTCCAATGTCCTTAACCTCTGGAACAGACCGGCATATGATTCTCCCAACAGAGTGAAGGTTTTCTTCTTCCGTAACCTCTCATTCTTAAATTCTGGATTGGGCCGAAAGCCTGATCCGGGGTGTTTTGGCTATCTCGCGGGGGTAGATGGGCATTTCGAGGAGCTGGGTACCGAGAATGTGATGGGTGACTTTGAGAGTTCTGTGGAGAGAAGTAGTGTCGGGGAGGGTCATCTAATGCACAAGGATGACCACGGGGACGATGTCGAGGCTGGAAGTGTTGATCAGGAAAACCTATCGGATCGTCTTTTCTGTTCCTCTTTTTCCCACCAAGCTTACTGGTACGTTCTAAATGGCTTCCGAACAACTCACGATTTTGCCTGACTTGATTCCTTCTTCTACTAACTCCCCCATTTTTAACACATCATTGAAAGACTTTCCCAGGGCCGGGATCAAATGACTGTAGTAAGTGGGTCCTTGGGCCTGTAGAAAAAGCTTGACCATTTCTTCTTTGCTAATCGGAGGACTGACTCGAGCAGCTTGCTCCCTCCATCTGAGCCCAAACTCATTAAAGCTTTCCTCCGACCTCTTTTCCATCTTAGATAGCGAGGAGCGGTCTGAGGTAACACTCGATTTGCATTGAAAGTATCAGACAAAGTCTTGATCCATGTAACCCAATGTAAGCTACTTATTAACATCGTGACGGGTATGCCAGTCCAAGGCTGCCCCAATTAGATTTTCACTGATATACGCCATCATCACGTCATCTTTCTCTCCAACAATCCTCATTTCGTTGCAATAGGCCCTCAGGTGGGCCACCGGATCTCCACGCCCATCGTACAAGTTAAATTTTGATACTTTGAACCCTGCGGGCATGCTGCCCTGGCCGTGCACTCCTCGCTTGTCCCTGAAGGACTGTTCTGTGCTTTTCAACTTCCTGGGTACCCCATCTCGCCCTTCTCTTCCCGTAACCCTTTCATTTCTAGCATGAAACTGTTCATCCTGGGAGCGCTTCTTGTATGAATCGAGGACCTTGTGGGCAACCTCTGAGGGGTGATATTGGGCTTTCTGAGCCTTGAGTGGGTATTCATTATTTGGGGTAGTGGATATGACATGAGAGTAATTTTGGGGAGATGTAACTGGAGGATGAGTGATGGAGTTACTAGGGTAGTTGGGAAAATTGTGGTAAGCGGGCGTATCTGGGGAATATGGAGGATCATCTAGCATTGTGTTGGGAGCTTGGGTAAGGGCAGTATCCGGAAAAATTGGTGGCGGGGGTGGTGCCTTCCCAATCATCCAGGTCTGATACATGTCCGCCATGTGTTGTCTTAACATCCACACCTCTTCAGCCAACCCGTTGTCCTGTTCAACCAACTAATGTCGGGCACCGGTATCAACCAACTCAGTTCTATTGTTGTTTGTCATTGCCTTTTGTCCTTGTGTTGTAAAGAAGAGTTACCACTTTGAACCCACAAACCAACCACCTTTCTGGAATGACATGACAAAACGAAACCATCACGTTAGCGTTAGGGCATTTAACATATTGGTAACAGCTGTTGATCAGTCCCATGAGTCATCCTGGCCATTTCCTTATTTCCAATTGCAAACTTTCTCTTCCTCTGTTTTTATTCTTCTTTTCTTTTTGTTTTTCTTCTTTTCACTCTTGCCTTTGTCTTCTCTTGCTCCTATTTTCTTCCTTTCTTGATTTTCTTTTCTCTCTTGTTTGTTTTTCCGCTATTGCCTTTTTGTGGTTTTTTCCTCTCCTTTTTCTGTTTTTTTTTCTTTTTTATTTTGGTTATGGTCGAATCCTATGGAGATTGCCTACGTATCATGACCCCGCATGAATCAGACCCAGCGTAGTTCTTGCAAATTGAATGCAAAAATAAAAAGATAATTTTTTGGAATTTTCAAATCTTCATTTATAAATGTCGATAACAAGAGATACTAGACTATTTGTTTTTCTAAAAGGAAAATATCACAAAACAGACTTAAAACAAAATATTTATTCTAAGAAAATATCAAAGCTTTGAATCCTGGGGTCCATGGGGCATCACTCGGCATCGCCATGGGCCTGCGCAAGACTGAGAAGGTTTCAATGTCAACTATAGGCTATTTAACGAAAACTGGCCATGTAATGACTTATTTTGACTAAAACAAAGAAAAGTGGCTATGTTTCAAAAATATTTATTCTAAGAAAACAAAGACTCGGTTTTGCAAATACGGCCTCTCAGCAGTTCCGAAAGGGAGATTTTAAGGTTGTGCCCGCAAACCGTTTTAAAATGACTTAGGGTGGCTGTTCTTGTAAAACAGCCTTCCGGCGCTCTTTTGGGGACATGCGGCTTATTTTAAAACAAGAATGGCGTCACCCGACTTATTGGATAAAATTAAAATTTTGGTATTTTTGGCTATTTTTGCAAAAGGGGTGGTTGGACCCGATAAGGGTTGCCTACGTATCTCACAACCGGTGAGAATCAAACCATCGTAGTTCGAGCAAACAAACTAACTATTTTCGAAAACAAGACTCTTTTTGACAAATATACTATTTCAAAAAACAGGACTCTTTTTATACTTCTTTTTAACAAGCTGTTTGAAATAAAACTCTTTTGTTGTCTTTTTTAATTTTTTTATTATTGACAAATAAAACAAACCATTTTTTAAGAACACATTTTCCTTTTTCCTTTTTCCTTTTTCTTCTTTTTTTTTTATTTTTCTCAAAAATTCGGCAGAGTTTCGACTCTATTTTGGCATTGGTCGTTTTTCGAAAATAGGTAATTAACTCTCTACACTGTGATTTCTCTCTTTTTGTTCAATATTTCCAAACATTCAAGCCGGTCAGCATGCGAGTCCGAGATAAATAAATGCAACACGTAAGATGCAGCAGGGTGGTCTTTTCCATATCCGGTTACTTGTCCTAGACGGACCCAACCTCTGTGTTGAGTCCCCTAAGCCATATGCACGTGATGCAGATAAGCGCTCCTACTAGGGATCTGGCATGGAGTCAAGTTATTCTAGGTTCAAAACCTGGGTATGCGTTCTAGACTGTGTACCCGAGCGGACAACTCGAGTCGAGGAGGGAGCTACGTACCGGGGACCCGCGGGATCGTCCGGCTTAGTAGCTTGTCCGGCCTCATTCTTATTTTAGGGTATTGACACTAACAGAATAGGGAGTCTCAACCAGTAAGCACATCCACGGAGGTGAGAAGAGAAAGGTTTCGGCACAGTTTATATATACAGTTCAAATAATATCAAAGCAGTAAAGCATTTAGCACATTTAGCTGGGAAACATGTAGGAAAATCAGATAAAGCCAAACATAACAATTATTCCAAGCTCGAATTCTTAAACCCTAAACCGAAGTTCTGGGTTTGTCATCCCCAGCAGAGTCGCCAGAGCTGTCACACCTCCTTTTTCATTACACCCGCAAGGGCATAAAGGAGTTTTTCCAATTAAAGGACAATCGGAATGGTATGTATTATTAAGATTTCAGAGTCGCCACTTGGGAGATTAATGGCGTCCCAAGTCACCGGTTGGATCCCGAACCGCGGAAAAATATGACTCTGTTAACAGTCCGCGAACCAGAAATCCGAGTAAGGAATTTTGTTAACCCAGGAGAAGGTGTTAGGCATTCTCGGGTTCCGTGGTTCTAGCACGGTCGCTCAACTGTTGTGTTTGGATTTTATCTGATTTCAAAACATGTTCTAGCTTATGTGCTTTTTAATTATAAACCGCTTTTATTATTATTTTTAATGAAAATTACAACGTCGTGAGAACGCGTCTCGAACCGCGTCACATCAATGTACCTGCGGTTGTTGACACATTTCGACTTTGTTGAGATTTGGATTTGGGTCACATAAATGCGCACCCGAGTTTAAGAAGGTGAATTATTAAAATGCTTGCCTAAAGAGACTAGCGCGTTTTTATTTTTGGGGAAGGCCGTGAAATTCGCTAAACGGCCTATCCTGAAATCTAAGTACTTTTAGTATAACATTTATTGAGGGTCCCGCAATTTTATATTTTTATTTGACGAGGCTCGTCTCATTTTATTATTTAAAAGGGCAAACTTAAAGCAACTAGAATTTTTTAATTTTAATTTGTCTCTAAAAATAAAAAAAATTAAAAAAAACTAATTAATTAGTATGTCTATGTATCACTACTACAATTTCCGAACAAGAATCAAATTTAAACAACATAACTTCATCAAGGCTTTTAAAATTTGGGCTTTTAGACTGGCCCTACACTAATTGACTTCCGTCTGTGCAGAATAGGTGGCCGCCCAGACAAAGGCTGTGTTCAAGTAAGATCCCGGCCCAAATTATTTAACCAAGGGCTGCCCAATTCAGTATATCAAATGAACCCAAGCAACCAACAATTGATTTTTGCCCTTGTTTCCTTTTGTATATATCTGAGACTGCCTAACGTTCGTGATTGCGAGAAAAATGCTAAAAACTAGACTAATCTAAAAATTTACATGCACATATGATTTCATTCGAAATCCATGCTCACTCTAGACTTGTTTTTAACTCATACTCAAATTAACGCAACAAAACAATTAATGGATTATACAAATCATGTTCACAGTCCAGGTGAATACAAAATGTTCAACTCATTTAAATCCTACTACAATTCACTGAGGACGCATTCACATGTGTCTAATCTGATTTATTGTCTTCAAGTTCTGAATGTTTAAACTAACAAACTAACTAAATTAACTACGGTTCATAAATTCCAAATTAACAGTACAAAATCCTTTATAAAAAATAAGTCCTAGTTTAGTTACAACATCCAAAACATAACAGAATTATTTAAACTGCAGTTCCACATCAGAACACAAGCCTCAATTTCATTTCATTTTTCAACATATGAAGCTACATCAACACAATCTCAAAGTGTGTACCTGGAATTGGAAGAGAAATGAAGTAGAAGAAATCAGCTGAAGCAATAACTGTGTAGCAATAGCAGTAAGCAATTTCCAGCAATATAGAACAACAAGCAACCCAAGGAATAAATCCAGAAGTCCAGGAAGGTTCAAAACTCAAACGGAAACCAGCAGATTAAATTAAAAAATACTTGAAATGTACTCAGTTATACTCGAAGGGCACCATCACACTTCCACAAACCCAAAGCTCAATCAAAACAAATCTAACTAGACCCAAAACTGCTCGAAATTAAACCAGTGACCATCTGAAGCTTCAACCACCAAATACTGAACTAGAAAGTGGTAATTACTAGTTGAAAACTGAAATTAACCTAAGGTATCTAATGGAACAGTACATTTTTGGTTTTTGTTGAAGAATGTTTTGTTGTTTTTGGTTTTTTTTTGCTAAAAGATAAAATCTAGAAGAAGACTTGGATCTGAAATTTGAACTCCAGATCTAAAAACTGGAAGAGTATTGTTTGGGGGGAATTTTTGGAGTAACTCATATAGGGCAAAAATCACGTGCTCACAATGAGAAGGTGGTGTTCCATACGTGCAAGTCTATAAGGCAACCAAATAGCACCGTGGTGTGCTCATTTGTGGACATTGTCACGGCGATGATAGTGGATAACACAAGCACGATGATTAATATTGAAGATCCATTTGAGGTCGTTCTTCTAAATATGGATGTCAACGAGGATGCTGGAAGAGTGGAGTGCGTGAATGCATTGCATGGCATGGTTTCATATTCATATAAGCCTAGAAAGTTATCATTGGATCTTGAAAATTGCAAAACTCCACCAACTAAGCCATCTATTGAGGAGCCACCGGTGTTGGAGTTGAAACCACTTCCTCCTCACCTCAAGTATGAATTCTTGGGCTATAATTGTACTTTGCATGTTATTCTTTCGTCTTGCTTAACTAACATGCAGGATGACTCCACTTTGGCGGTTCTTCAAAAGCGCAAGAAGGAGATTGGATGGATATTGGCCGATATTCGGGGTATAAGCCCCGCCTTTTGCATGCATAAGATCATTTTGGAGGAAGATGATAGGCCTTCACTTGAACATCAAAGAAGACTAAATGAGGCTATGCAAGAAATGGTTAAGAAACACTACAACAAAAAGTATTTTTAGTGATAATTATTTAGTGAAAATTAATTAATTGCCACTAATTTATCTCCTAACCTTAAAAATTAGCAACAAATGTTACTTAGTCGGAAAAGAGCATTACTTTATCGGCAATTACAAGAAATGGCTGGAAAAAGAGCATTCTTTTACTTTTTATATTCCTCCAAAAGAGTTGAAAGATAAAAATAATATTCCCTCCAAAACAAAACCCTATATGATCCTTTCCTCTTCTCTCTCTAACTCCTCCCGCCCACACTCTCTCCCTTATAGTTGAAGGGGCTATGATGCTCTCTTATTATCGGAACAACATAGAGATCATCACTACTCAAGTATTCAATTGCTACAACTCTTATAATACAACCTATGTTGGTCTTCCAGGTACGCTATCATTTCTTACTCTAATTTATTATATTTTTTGAGTATTTATTTCTTATTTAATCTATTTTGAGCGATTTGCATTACTTATCATCTTATGAAGATGAGCGATGCTCTACTTTAACCATTACACAAATTCTTGATCCCAAAAATAATTCTTAGGATTTTTGTCGTATTTCGTATTCCATCTACGAAGTAAATTTTTTTCTTTATGTGTATATAGAAGTTTAGTTCTGTTAGAAAATTACAAGATAATAAAGTACTTTGATAAATTGATAGGATATTTGGTTTGATTATGATTCATCTGTTTATTACTATATCAAATGATTGTATTTGCTTTTAGAGGAAATATTCAAGCAGATTATTTGGTGCTCGATAAAATATCACACAGAAATATTATATTGTATTAAGAAGCGGGATATATGACTGACATGATATCTATAAGTTGCTACTACACTATTGTAATTATTTATGATCAATGAAAATTTTTTTAACTGTATAATTCTCCTTAGGTTCATCAAATCCATGATCCTTCCCTTGTTACATTTGCTTCTGAAGTGATAACTTTTGAAGTTTTTCTACCAAAAATAATTTTGTGCTATGATATTTTGTTACTATCTGGCCTTTTATATGAAATCATGTCGGAGATATTCAAAAGTTTAGAGGAAGCACCTTTTTATTTTTTCATTTCTTTTGGTGGACATCCACATTTGATGTTGTCCATATGTAATGCATAAAGCATAAGATCTTTATTTTTATCTTGCAGGTGAACATGATGGATCTTTACTTCTTTTATTTCCTTTTCCACAAAGTTATTTGCTTTTTAACAAAGTTCAAAGTTCATCATTTCCAGTAGCTTCAATATTTGATTAATGATTTTGCATTATGTTAGAATTTAGATATAATTTGAGTCGATATATCTGATAATTGTATTGGAAATAAAGATAATTGTGCCCTTTACCTATGATTATGCAGCTTTTTCCTAAATCCTAAATTGACGTGTTAGAGAATTTTGTAGCTTTTAACTAAAAAAATCTAAGAGTAAAGTTGATGATTTCTGGCGAAGTACTTCTCGCGATGGCTCTAAATACTAGTATATGTACATGCCGAGATCAGTCAAGTACGATATATGCATACTTATTTAGCGATGTGTCCACATCTTGTCTTAGTCATACAGATATAGTTGAGATTGATTACTGTTTGAAGTAGGGATATGAATTTAATTAATGAGTACGACTATGTCAATTGAATAATGATCAATGTAATTTATCGTAGATAAAAGGAGTGGATGTTATGTAGTTAATCTATTTAACTATTTTTGCCTTCTCCATTAAGTCATATATCCTTGCATAACAGTAGATTTTAGCAACTAATCACCTTACAATATAACTCCTCAAACTATTGTCTCTACTTTTGCATCGTGTACAGTAATTGTCAATGCTCAATTAGTTTATGAATGCCACTAGTTATTATAGTTAAATTAACAATAAAATCCTATTTTCTTGTTAGATAATTTTTGTGAAATCACTGTATGGATCACATCGGCTTCTTTATATGTCTCATGGTCTTCGAGGTTCTTTGTGAAGCTCTCATTAGCTACAACAGAAGACCATCTTCAACCCAATTCCTAGGATATCAGTCTTGTAGAGAAGCAACAATTCCTTTTGACTTAAACTTAAAGTTAAGGACTTCATCCTTGTATTGCTTTTACATTCTTTACCTTGATTGATTTCCAGAAAATTCATTGCAGACATCAGATTCTAGTAATGGTGAGTGAAGGCATTGACATCACTTAATTATTGAGAGCTTATGTATATTGATGGCTCAACAAGCTACAAAGGTACCAAATTTCTCCTTGATGCTTTCAAGAAACTAGTTCACCGGGCATGCTAGACTTTCTCCTTCCCTTTTCAAGAACCACCTATGATGTTTTGTTATTACAGCTATACATTGAGGCATATGTAACAAGAGAGGTAGGACCTTTGAAAGACAACCAGAAGCTCCTAAAATTGCTATAGTCGAAGCCTGATGCTTCAGAAAGACCAGTTTCTGCAATTATTTTAGACCAACTAACTCTGGCTTGAAACAAGAAATGTAAGAATAAGGAAATGATGCAGATTCAAAGCAGTGACATCCTAACACTGATGATTTCTTCTAGCCGGAATCATGTAGAAGAATGTCAATATGATTATGAAGGGATATTTTTTAGACTAAAAATGATATTGGGGTCAAATGCTGTATTCTTTTTCTTATGTTGTCGGCACTTTGAAACCATGTCTAAGAAGTTTTTATTTGATGTAAATTTAATGAATAGATATTTTGCTAATGGATATTGGCGTGGTTCCTTAAAACTTTTGTTTCATTTAAATTTTTTGGAACGAGTATTAGTATACTTCAATCAACTTGAAAAATAAGTGTAATTCTTTAAGTGGCCAAAAAAATTAAACTTTTTAAGCTATAACAAAAGATAATGAAAATAAATAACGGCAAATTTAAAGTAGTTTTAGTTTCCATTGTAATTTCCACTAAAAGACATATGTTATATTGACCATTAATAATAGGTTTTTACCGGCAATAACAAAGGCTGCAAAATTTATGGGTTAGCACATCTCTACCTTAGTTTTTAGCGGCCATTGGAATTGCCAGTACACAAATGCTGCTAAATATAACAGTATTTAGCGGCAATTAATAGTGTCTTTACCAGCTTTCGGCAGAATTGCCGCTAAAACTTTTAGGGACACTGGATTCAACGGCAAATAGTCAATAGCCGGTAAATGTTTTAGTGGCAATTGATATTGCCGCTAAAGGAGAATTTTATTGCCGCTAGAGACCTTTTTTGTCATAGTGAAAGAGTTTATCAAGTGGCTTGATGCCGGTGTGGTATATCCTATCTTTGACAGTTCTTGGACTTCTCCGGTGCAATGCGTACCGAAGAAGGGTGGGATGACTGTGGTGACCAATGCCAATAATGAGCTTATTCCTACTAGGACGGTGACGGGTTGGAGAGTTTGTATGGATTACCGAAAGCTTAACAAGGTGACTAGATAGGATCATTTCACGTTGCCGTTCCTTGACCAAATGCTTGATCGTCTTGCGGGCTAGTCCTTCTATTGCTTTTTAGATGGGTACTCGGGGTATAATAAAATTCTCATTGCCCTGGAAGACCAAGAGAAGACGACCTTTACATGTCCTTATGGCACATTCGCATTCTCGAGGATGCCGTTTGGATTGTGTAATGCTCTGGCAACCTTCCAACGATGTATGATGGCTATTTTTACCGACATGGTGGAAGATATATTGGAGGTCTTCATAGATGATTTTAGCGTGGTTGGGGATTCGTTCGATGAATGTTTGGTAAATCTGGATCGAGTGTTGGCCCAATGTGAAGACCTGAACCTAGTTCTCAATTGGGAAAATGCCATTTTATGGAAGAAGAGGGTATTATGTTGGATCACAAGATTTCAATCAGGGAATTGAAGTTGACAAAGCCAAGATCGAAGTTATTCCAAGGCTACCTCCCCCTACTTCTGTCAAAGGGGTGAGAAGTTTTTTGGGCACGCGGGTTTCTACCAAAGGTTCATCAAAGATTTTTCTAAGGTAGTTAACCCATTGTGCAAGTTGCTAGAGAAGGAGGCCAAGTTTGTTTTTAATGAGAAATGCATGGAGGCTTTCAAGCTTCTAAAACACAAGTTGACAACAACCCCTATCATTACCACACCAAATTGGAGCTCTCCTTTTGAGCTTATGTGCAATGCTAGCGACATTGCGGTTGGGGCTGTTTTGGGACAAAGGATCAACAAGATGTTCCATCCAGTGTACCACGCCAGTAAGACAATGAATGAATCCCAAAGAAATTACATTGTCACCGAGAAGGAGTTATTGGCTATTATTTTTTCCATGGAAAATTTCCGACCATACCTTATGGAGGCCAAAGTAATTATCCATACCGATCATGCCGCCCTTAGGTATTTGATGACCAAGAAGGACTCCAAGGCGAGATTGATAAGATGGGTGTTACTTCTTCAAGAATTTGATCGAGAGATAGTGTACTGGAAGGGAAGTGAGAATCAAGTTGCGGACCATTTGTCCCGGTTGGAGGAAGAAGGGAGGCCATGTGATAGTCTTGAGATAAATGATACATTCCCCGACGAGCAACTTCTTTCCGTTTCTATGTGTGACATGCCTTGGTTTGCGGACATCGCCAACTTCATTATGACCGAAAATGTCCCGTGTGAGCTCTCTTCCAACCAAAGGAAGAAACTCAAGCGGGATAGCTTGGATTTTTATTGGGATGATCCGTATTTGTTTAAAATTTGCACGGATGGTGTGATAAGAAGATGTGTCCCGGAAGGTGAACAATTGGGCATATTGGAGGTTTGTCATTCCTCTCCTTATGGTGGCCATCATAGAGGGGTGAGGACGGCTTCAAAGGTTTTGAGTTGCGGTTTCTATTGGCCGACGTTGTTTAAAGATGCTAGTGACTTGGTGAAGAGATGTGATGCATGCCAACGAGCCGGCGGTATTTCAAAAAGAGATGAGATGCCCCTCAATACAATTCTAGAGGTGGATATTTTTTATGTTTGGGGCGTCAATTTCATGGGTCCGTTCGTGAGCTCTTGTGGGAACACTTACATTCTCATGGAGGTGGATTATGTCTCGAAATGGGTTGAAGCGGTAGCTTTGCCAAACAATGAAGCCCGAAGTGTTGTGGAATTTTTGAAAAAGTGTATCTTCACAAGGTTTGGCACTCCTCGTGCTATCATTAGTGATGGGGGGTCTCACTTTTGCAACAAAGCTTTTGATTCATTGCTTGCTAAGTATGGAGTAAATCACAAGGTGAGTACCCCCTATCACCCTTAAGCTAGTGATCAAGTGGAAGTATCTAACCATGAAATAAAAAGTATCTTGTCCAAGACAGTTAATGCTAATAGGACTGATTGGTCGAAAAAGTTGGATGACGCTCTATGGACGTACCGGATGGCTTATAAGACCCCAATTGGTATGTCCCCTTACCGATTGGTATTTGGAAAAGCTTGCCATCTTCCGGGGGAATTGGAGCACAAGGCTATGTGGGCCTGAAAGAAGTTGAATTTGGAATGGGATGTTGCTGCGAATCTCCGTGTTGAGCAATTAAATGAGCTTGATGAGTTTAGATTTCATGCCTACTTCAGCTCGTCCTTGTATAAGGACAAGATAAAGTATCTTCACAACAAGTATGCTCGGGGTAAAGAGTTCAAGGTTGGGGATATGGTTCTTCTTTTCTACTCCTGGTTGAGGTTATTTCCGGGAAAGCTCAAGTCAAAGTGGAGTGGGCCATTTGAAGTGGTATGTGTGACTCCTTTTGGTGCTCTTGATCTCAAGAATAAGAATGGTAAAATATTCAGGGTCAATGGGCATCATTTCAAGCATTATTTGGGAAAGTTTGATGATAGCCACTTGGTGGCACTTATTCATTTGAAGTAATTTGATGGTAACATGCGTCGTGCCGCGACGTTAAATCAGGCGCTTCTTGGGAGGCAACCCATGTCTTATTTCTTTATCTTTGATTTTCTTTGTAGATTAGGATTTTTTGAGCTAATTGTCTGTGAGATGTTGTAGGGATTGTATTAAAACACTGCAAAGGAAAAAGAAACAAAAATTGAAGTCAGCCGCAGTGCATTTTTGTGCGGACCGCGCTCGCCTGATCCAAGATTAATCAGTCTCTGAAGTTTGCAGTGCGGCAGCGGTGCATCCTTGCGTGGTCTGCACTACCATGATCCCAAATTGCTAAGTCTTTGAAGTTGCAGCGCGGTCGCGGTGCATTTTTGCATAGTCTGCGCTGGCCCAACGTGGCAGCGCACCCCTTTTATGCGGTATGTGTTGGGAGATTCAGAGAGTGAGCTTTGGAAGCTCTTTGCCCAGCGCGGCCGCGCTCCACTTTAATGCGGTCCACGGTGCCTCCAGCACGACCGCATGACTGTTTTGCGCAGTCCGCGCTCCTATGTCCTGCAACCTATCCTGCTTCTATACTAGGCAATCAATTGTGTTTTCCTTTTGTTTTATTCATCTATTTCACTACATGTGCTTAAACTAACAATGTTAGATATGTGTTTTTGCAGATCATGGTTAGACAAAAAGGCGGTAAACAAACACAACAACCCGGGAGAGGTGGTGCCTCCCGAGGGGGTAAAGGCAAGAAAATAGCCAAACTCACTCCCCAGTCTCAGTAAAATATTAAAAAGACCCGTAAATTGATATGGGATGATGATAAGGCTGCTGAACATTCTTCAGGGAGTGAGTATGCACCCCCCAAGAGCATCTCCTCAGATTCTGTCCCGACCCACATAACTGACCCCCTTCACCTAACTGATACTCCTCCACCTTCACCCTCAACCAAAAGACCAGTCAATGTAGTCTCGGATTCATCTAATGAGTCTACAACAGGTAGTGGTGAACAATACTCCACCTCCCCCACAACTTCATTATCTGGGGAGAGTGCAGCCCATGGTGAGGGAGGTGAGCCTCAGGTTGGGGGAGTTGATAGAACTAGAAATCCTGAAGCATGGGAAGATCGATTCGTTAGTCAGCTGACATTTCACAAGTTTAGGGAGTGGTGGCCCTTGAGGAAGTTGATACCGGAGAGAAGTTTCATTGACAAGTACCTTTTACCCCACAACCTGAACGTGCAAAGGGAGTTCCGAATTAGACATGGCTGAGAATTTTTCAAGGAAAGATGCATTAATGCTAACGAGCACATGGTTCATGAATTCTACTGCAATGTGCATCACATAGTCAAAGATACGAAGGTGACCAATGTTAGAGATAAAATGGTGTTGTTTGATGGAAAGTCCTTAAATGATTACTTGGGGTTCAAGGAGGAGGATGAGTTGCAGTATTTGGCTAAGTTGGCAATGGGTGAGGAAGTGCGACCTTGGTTGGCTGAGTTCTTGGCAGTCCCAGGCACTGTCCCTAAATGGTTGAAAGCCAGAGAGAAGATTTTCAGGAACACCTTCAACTTTGAGGCTAGAGGGCGGTTGACCTTTATTTGTAGTCGGCTTGACCCTTCTGCCCACGATCATACCGTTCCACTTACCCGGCCCGTTCTTGTGGCATCTATCATGGCCAGGTTTCCTATTAATGTGGGTAATGTGAACTCGAGGGTGATTTCTGCCGTCGAACAGGAGACGACCACAAACTACCCTTTTTCCCAACACCCTGTCTATGTACTTTAGGGATTTGGAGGTCAAGAAGAAATGATTTGATGTCAAGACCAAGCCGGTGGCTCCCTACTCATGGTACAACATGCTGGGTTCGATAACCCAAAGTCAAAGAAGTACCATACACCCACCTCTGCCCCAACTGGCCAGTCTGAGGAGCTAGTTGTGGTAGAGCCTTCTACCGGGCCTTCCACCATTCCTGCTACTACTACAGTGAGACCTTGCCCCCAGGTCCTTCTTCTATTGCTGGCCCAAGTACTTCAGCTGGCCCGGGAGTCCCATCGTCAAAGACTCATCCATTTACTGCCCACCAGTTGAGTCAGTCCTTAGCTAGTTTGAACAACTGGATGTCAGCTGTGACATCCAAGTTGTCCACATTGGCTAATTTAGTTAAGGCCCAGTCAGCGCCAGCCACTGTTCAGATTCCTCAGTCTATTGAGGATACATTGAAGAAGCTCCTGGCCAACCAGGAGAATATTATGGAGACTCAGGATACCTTGACTAAGGTGGTAGATTCACATGGAAAGGCTCTCAAGGAGCTTGCCAAGGACCACAAAAAGATGAGAAAGTCAAGGGCGTCTAAAGAGTCAATAAAGGTGCTTCGAGCGGATGTGAACAAGCTATTGGCAGATCAACTGCCTTTAGACTCGTTATTTGACGAGTCAGCCCCTCCAACAGCAGCAGCAGTACTAGAGCCACAGCAGGAACAGGCACCCGAGGAAGAAGAGGAAGCTGCCCAGCACTGAGGGTGTAGTGATTGAGCTTGCAGAGATGCACCCAGCACTCAGGCAGTCCATGATCAAGCCCCAGGCCAATCAGTAGGAGGCCGGGAACCAGTCTGAGGTTCCTGCCCACACAGAGGACCAGGGGACCACTGAGGATCCCATGCATACAGACCAGGCCTAGGGAGCTCCACTATATCCTTTATTTTGATATTCTGTGCTTATTTGGTAGTTGGCATTGGGGACAATGCCAACTCTTATTCATGGGGGTGCGCCCTACTATTATTTGGATGATTGTACATATTGATACTCCTTTTATGTTTTTTTTATTTTCTAGTTGGTCTGTACATAACTTTACATTTTAGCTACTTTTCTTGTACTTATTATTCTCTTTTTGTATGTATATAAAGTTACATTTGGTATATATCCATCCCTCATTGTATATTCTACTCCCTTATTGTACATATTCATTCTACTTTCGCAAATTTTTTTGTTTTTAGCTTCGTAGATAGGCTCGTAGCCTTTTGTTTTGTTTTTGGCATTTTCAATAAGCCCTTGATTTTCTTAATGCCACGGTTCTTTCCAAGGGTGGAGTATAGTGCAAACCGGGTGGCTCTTCCCAATGATAGATGGCATGGCAACCTTGTTAAGGGTTTGAGTCCGTTTTTAATTTTTCTTTTGTTTTTGATATTTTGTAGTTAAGGGTACCTCAGGCAAAGCTTCACTTGGGCCTAGCACATTTGCCTTTGATCCCATGATCAAAGACATAATGTTGTGTTTAGGATGGTGAAAGTTGTGGCCTTTAGACTCTTGTGTTGACCAAACAATCATCATGTGGTCTTTTTGGGCCATTGTGCGCTTGAATCGTAAATAAGGTCATTGTGGGCCCTCGACTCGATGTCTTTAGAAATCCCATAGCATGTGTGGTGAGGAATCAATTTGTGAGTCCAAGTCCCGAGCCAATAGTCTAGAACTTGCCCTGAATGTTTGTTGAGGCGAAATACTAGGTGAAAGTTGACTTGAGAAGTGACTATAGGCTTTCCGTGATTCGAATGTTAAGATGAACAATTCCATGGCCTACCAACATGATCCCTAGTTAACCCTTTTGAGCCTCAAAACTTTCTTCTTTCATGAACCAATGTTACAAGCCTATACCCGTTCTAATTCTACCCTCTCTTGGAAGCCACATCTTCCCTTGAGCAACGGCAAAGTCTAAGTTTGGGGGGAGAGACAATAAGGAAAACAAAAAGGGGTAAAAGGTACTAAAGCAAGAAGAAAAAGGCAAGGCAATGAAAAAAAAGAAGAGAAAAAGACAAAAAGAAAGACCAAGGTGAAAAAAGAATAAAAAGGGGTCAAGAAAAACAAAAGTGAAAAATGTGTGGAAACAAAAGTAGAAAAAGGAGAAATTATTTGAATTGCATAAGAAAGAGTGAAAATGTGTCCCTCTAACCCCTGAAAATAAGTGATACTCAAATGAGTCAAGAAATTGTGCCAAAATAAAGTCATAGAAGTACTTAAGGGAAGGTTAAACTCACTTGAATAAAAACTCGTCCTACCCTTACCCAAAGCCTTCACAATTGACTCCGCAAAAGCCCTATAGGATCTTGAGTTGAAGGGAACCTACATTAGCGGATACTTACATAAGGGGCAAGCATATAGTACCTAGAGTCGGACTTGTGACCTTCTTCTTGAGAGAGATGAGTGAAATTTCCATTAACCTCGGTTTGTGTGTCAATACTCTAAAAGGTAAGGTTCGCTTAGGGAGAATTGAGGATGTGTGAGTTTGGGTTCCACAAAGACCAAGGTATTTGAGAAAAGTTCTTTGATGAAATGTGTCAACTCTTGATGCTCTTGTGTCACACTTGATCCATAGTTTTCAAAATTTAAAATGTGTTAATGATGCATTCGTATTGAGGGCAATTGTTAGTCCCAATTGATGCTTGTTGAGGTTACTTTAGGATAGCTGGAAATTCTTGGATTGCCCCTTTTAGGGGTGGGTCTTATTTTGTTTGCTTGAGGACAAACAAAGGTTTATGTTTGGGGGAGTTGATAAGACAGGATTTTACCATGATTATGCCCCTACTTGCCATTGCTTTAGTTACAAATTGATATAGAATAGACCCAAAATGCTTACAAGTTATGCTTGATTGCAGGTTTGAGTGACAAGGTGACAAATGTCAAAGATCGGTTCAAAACGGAGTGAAACCTGCCCAAGTGTCAAAGACCAAGTCAAATGAGGAACAGGAAGGCCTAGCGCAGACCGCACTGATATATCACGCGGTCGCGCTATGAGATTCAGAGAGTTGCAAAATCAGGCTTGATGCAACGCAGCCGCGCTACCTTTTTACGCGGTCCGCGTCAAGAAGATTCAAAGACCATGACTTTTGGGAGTTAAGGCCATGCGGCCGCGCTACCTTTTTGCGCAGTCTGCGCCACTGAGGTTCAGAGAACTGGAGGATTTAGCCAAGTCATGCCACGCGGCCGTGCCACCTTGTTGCGCGGTCCGCGCCGACTTCCACAACGATCGCGCTGCACTTTTGCGTGGTCCGCGGTCCTCAACTTAAAAGAGTTAAAATTCAAGAGTTCAAGACCCAACGCGACCACGCTACACTTTTGCACGGTCCGCACTGACCCCGCATTGGTATTTTTGTCCAGTTTTTCCAGCCACTATAAATAGAATAATTTACCATTTTTAGGGTAAGTTGTATTTTTACAGAACAGAGTTGCGCTCGTGAGGATGAATGTTTTAGCCTATTTTGGCATTTAGCATTAATTTCTTAATAGATTTTTGTAGTTTCTCTTTAGTTATTAATTAATATGGTTATTTCTTCTTCTATTTCTTCTGTTTCTTCTCTAATTATGTCTAGCTAAACCCATTAGCTAGGGTTGTGGCTCAACTCTAGTATGGGTAATTGATGGGTATTGTTTTCTAATGATAGATTGATATTAGGTATTTGTTATTTGGGTTAATTTTATTCTTTAATTAAGGATTGGTGGTTGCAAACATTGATTCTAGCTTAGTGGGTTTTGACTCTTCTTGAGAAATAGAGTCTATGACCCCAAAATTGACCCAACAAGAAATTGGGATGGACCCATGAGAAATGGTAGTCCCAAATAACGGGTTGAATCTCGAGAGAGTAAACACCCTACTTGAACCCTAGTTGCTTGGTCTAATTGGCCTACCCAATTGGTCTCGAGAGAGTCAATTGGGCAAAATCACTTTCTCTACCGAGAGATGTGAGAGTGGGTACAAATGTGCAACGGTTATAGCATAAATACCAAATATGTCAATCTATTCTTAGTAGTTTCTACCCGTTAGTTAACCACTTAGGTGATGCCACAACCCTAGTGCCTTTCTCCCTATTAATTACAACCTAGAATTATTTCCTAGCATAATTTAGCTTTAATCCTTAGATTACAATAGTAGTTTTTAAATATAAAAAATCTGAAAATGTTAGGAGTGCAATTAGAAGTACAAACAAAATTCTAGGCTAAACAGACAATACAACTCCACTCCAAGCTCCCTGTGGAAATTCGATCCCGAACCACTATTCGGGTAAAAGCTGTAGCGACCCGCTCTCCCTACATTCGTGTAGCGTTGAGTTGGCAGCGATCATTCGGCACCGGAGGTAACCTCCAATAGCTTATGGAATAGTTGAAGCAGAGGGTCGATTATCTCGTGAGAGTCATTGGTAGATACAGTGAACTTGAGGGGCGCTCAAGATTAAAGAGGATGAGATTAAAGTGAACAAAGGGGTCGTGGTTGAGTGTGTTGACCTCCAAGATCAGGTGGCGTCCTTACGGGCCAAGCGTGATCAGAACATGGCTAGGGCCAGTGGCTTGAGTGATGAGTTGATTGAAAAGGATATGGAGATGGAGAGGGCCGAGAGAGCTAGGTCAGCGGCGTTGGCACAAATGGTCGAATTGGAGGACGCCATCTGTGTCCTCAGTTCTGAAAGGGTGAATGATGCCGCAGTTGCGCTCAAGGAGATGAGGTCTAATGAACGGATCAGTGGCTTCAAGAATAATGTTTTGGACCTAAGGAACGGATCACTGTCCTTGAGGTTGAGAAGGCGAGGCTATTGGCCCAGATGTCCTTCTCTTTCACTTCTGATTTCCTTGATGTACCATGACATTTGTATGAGATGTGGATTCACACCGAGTCTTAGTTGGACGCTTACAAGAGTTTAATGACGGTGGGGAAGATTCCTGTGGTTGACTTTTAAGAGGCTCACGACAAGGCGCGCGAAGCTAGACTTGTTTGTGGTTACGACCCATCTATGTCGGAGACCGGTGATGATAAAGAGTACTTGGACGGGCTTGCATCTGATCCTTAGTATGACGATGAGTATCCCAACTGTGGGGGTGATAGTGGAGAAGGCGTTGATGTACCAGACGGTGATGGTGGAGGGGGCCGTGATGGTAGAGAAAGAGTTGTTGTACCGGGCGCTGATGGTGCAGGTGGAGATGATGTGGTGTTGCTTTTGTACTTAACTTTTGTTCTCTTTTTTCTGTGTTTTTTTGTAGGGGCGTTCTTATGGCACTTTGTAAGATATTTTTGGAGTGAAATGATTGACGTTTTGTTGTATGTTCTTGGCCCTTTTTTGCTTTTCTTCTGTTATCATTTTTGCTTTGACTAACTCGAGCGAGGTGAACAAATGTTAATAACTTTGAACGAGGTCAGATGTGAGTCGATTCAAGCAAGGTCAAATATTTAACTTTTAGTCGATTCGAATGAGTTCGAGTATGAGTCGATTCGAACGAGGTCGATGTTTGACTCTTAGTTGATTTGAACGAGTTCGAGTGTGAATTGATTCGAACGAGGTTGAATGTTTGACTCTTAGTTGATTCGGATGAGGTCGAGTGTGAGTCAATTCAAACGAGGTTGAATGTTTGACTCCTAGTTGATTTGAACGAGGTTGAGTGTGAGTCAATTCGAACAAGGTCGAATGTTTGACTCTTAATTGATTTGAACGAGGTTGAGTGTTAGTCGATTCAAACAAGGTTGAATGTTTGACTCTTAGTTGGTTCAAACGAGGTCGGGTGTGAGTCAATTCAAACAAGGTCGAATGTTTGACTTTAGTTGATTCGAATGAGGTCGAATGTGGGTCGATCTTGGCGTAACATGTAAGCGTATAAACTTGGCAAAGTGAGAAATTTATATAAGAAAATTTGTATTCATTGGAGTTTACATGTTTTTGTTCTGTTCTAGTATACATTGAAGTCCCGGTCCATCAAGTCCCTTGTTTGGTCGACGGGGAGAAGTAGTCGAGAGGTCGAGCAATGAAATTATACTCTTAATACTTCCGAGACTTCCTCTTTGTCGCCTTGTTAAAAACCTCCCCAAGAAAACCAAATTAGGACAAAACTCAGATGATAGAAAAAGAGTACGACTTGGGGGGCACCTATCTTTTGAAGTTGAAGTATTTGAGGTGGGCGACGTTCCAATTATTTGGTAATAGTTTTCCCTCCATTGTTTCTAGCTGGAATGACCCTTTGCCTACTACTTTCCATTATTTTGTATGGGCCATCCCAATTGGTTCCTAGTTTGCCTTCTCATGGGTCCTTACACGCCTAAGTTTTGGCTTTGAGTACATAGTCCCCGACTTTAAGTGGCCTAACCTTGGATTTTTTGTTGTAGTACCATTCTGCTTATTGTTTTTATGCTATCATTCTTATGTAGGCCATGTCTCTCCATTCCTCGACTTCATCGAGGTTTGCCTTATGCTTTCATCGGTGCTCGACCCGCTCTCGTTTGAGTATCTTAGGCTTGGTTCACCGACCTCGACTGGTATCATCGCGTTAGTCCCATAGACTAGCGAGTACGGCGTTTCTCCTATACTTATTTTCGGCGTCATGCGGTATGCCCATAGCACTTTCGGCAACAATTCCGGCCATAATCCCTTGGCATTCTCGAGCTTCTATTTCAAGATGTTCAATATTGATTTGTTGGAGGATTTCGCCTGACCATTGACCACAGGTTGATAGGGCATGGAGAGTATCCTTTTGATGTTCCATTTTTCGAAGAACTCGGCTGTCTTTTTTCCGATGAACTGGGCTCGTTGTCACAGCTAATTTCTTTGGGGACGCCGAAGCGGCATATGATGTTTCTCCATATGAATGTTATTACTTCTTGTTCGCGAATTTGGGAGAACGCACCTACTTCCACCCACTTAGAAAAATATACAGTTAAAACTAAAAGGAATCGTATGTTACCTCATCCTGCTAGGAGGGGTCCGATGATATCCATTCCCCATTTGATGAACGGCCAAGATAAAGTGACTGAGTGAAGATGCTCGCCCGCTTGGTGAATCATGGGGGCATATTTTTGGCACTGCTCGCATTTTTTGACGAAGTCCACCGCCTTATTTTTCATCGTAGGCCAATAGTAGCCTGGTCGTATGAGGCATCTGACTAGAGCTTGGTTGCCGGTATGAGCTCCGCAGTGGTCCTCGTGCAACTCTTCAAGAACGCACCGCATTTGATTTGGCCCTAAGCACTTTGCTAAAGGGCCGACAAATGTTCTTTTGTATAAGTGGTTGTGAATGACATTGTACCTAGCCGCCTGCATACATATCTTCTTTGCTTCTTTTTTATCGGGTGGGAGTATCCCATCCTGCAAATATGACATAATACGATTGCACAAGTTCCAAGTTAAGTTTATAGTTCGTACCTCTATTTGGTTGATCAACAAGTGGAAGAGGGTAACCACGTTTCCTTTCTCAGGCACATGTTTAGTGGCCGAGGATAACTTGGCGAGATCATCTGCTTTGGTGTTCTGGGCTCAGGGGATCTGGTCGAGCTGGCACTCGTCAAACTGGGGTAATAGCTTATAGATCTCGGCTTGATACTTTTGCAACCTCTATTCTTTTATTTGGAAATTCCCAGTGACTTGGTTGACGACGAGCTGAGAATCGCACCGGAGGACGACCTGCCTTGCTCCATAC
The DNA here is from genome assembly GCA_026770625.1 of Nicotiana glauca. Lineage (NCBI taxonomy): Eukaryota > Viridiplantae > Streptophyta > Magnoliopsida > Solanales > Solanaceae > Nicotiana > Nicotiana glauca. The sequence continues at coordinate 9,483 of MU674178.1, read as the reverse complement.
ATGAGTGCTAGTTTTAGACCTGCAATTATTGCCTCATACTCGGCCTTATTGTTAGTCATGTCTGGGCATCGAATGGACTGGTGAATTACTTTGCCAATCAAGACCTCGAGTTTGAGTCCCACTCCCGATCCCAATGCATTGGACGCGCCATCTGTGTGCAGTACCTATAGGTCGAGTAGTTCGGCACGAGTATGGGTGAATTCCTTCTCGACTTTAGGAATTATTTTTGCGCTAAAGTCGGCAAAAAAGTTAGTGAGCACTTGTGACTTTATTTTCGTTCGCGGTTGGTAAGTTATATCGTGCTCACTGAGTTCTAAAGCCTATTTTTTCAATCAGCCTGACAACTCGGTCTTGTGCAGAATACTCGTCAGGGGAAAGGTTGTTACTACCGAGATGATGTGGCACTGTAAGTAGGGTATAAGCTTCTGTAAATATACGACTAAACCCAGGGCCAGTTTTGCGAGATGTTGATATCTCGTTTCGGCGTCCACCAGGGTTTTGCTAGTGTAGTATATTAGAGATTGCCTACCTTTTTTTCTTGGACCAAAATCGCACTCACAGCCACATTGGATAAAATCAAGTAGAGGAGGAGACGTTCACTAGTTTCTGCGTTGGTGAGTAACGGAGGAGAGGACAAATATGCTTTTAGCTATCTCAATGCTTCAACGCATCTAGGTTCCACTGGAGTCCGTTATCTTTTCTAAGCACGTTGAAAAATTTGTGGCACCTATCGGAGGATCGAGATATGAATCTTGGCAGGCGATTACACAGTCGGTCAGCTTTTGTACATGTTTCTTATTAGTCAGGCTCTTCGGTATCTCCTCGATAGCATTATTTTGGTCGGGGTTGACTTCTATTCCCGGTTTTGATACTAAAAAATAGAGGAATTTTCCCAGGTCACTCCGAAGGCGCATTTCTCGGGGTTTTCTTCATATCGTATTGCCTAAGTATGTCGAAGGCTTCTCTTAGGTGGTCGATGTGGTCTTCCTTCCTTTTCGACTTGACCAACATGTCGTCGATATAGACTTCAATTGTTGTACCGATTTTGTCTTTGAACATTTTCGTCACCAACCTCTGATACATCGCCCCTGTGTTTTTCAACCCGAATGGCATGACTCTATAGGAGTACGCCCCTTGATCGGTGATAAAGGTGGTCTTTTCCTGGTCTTCCTCCTCCATCAGGATTTGCTTTTAGCCCGAGTAGGTATCTAGGAAACTTAATAGCTCGTGCCCGGCAGTTGCATCGATGAGTTGGTCGATGTGGGGCAACGGGAATGAGTCCTTTTGTCATGACCCAAACCAATGGTTTACGACGGCACCCGGTACCTTACTCAATTGAGTACCAACATAACGTATCTTTTCATATCATGCTATCATAGGTAAATGAGATGGAAGGCCTGATGTAGGATAACTAGAATAAAACATGTAATACCAACTTATACATACGACATACAGGCATATAAGACCAAAATGACCACACGTACACTGAATATAGCTGACAAGGCCATACAATTTTTTATATACATGACATATGTCTACAAGCCTCTAGAGTAGATAAATACCATAAAGGTCAGGACAAGTCTCTGCCACACTAAATAATACATGCCCAAATCATATTGACCAAATAAGCAACTTCGAAGCAAATGGACCGCACCAACATCTTCCGCTGAGCTGATAGCTTAATTGGAGGACTCTCGACCTACCTATCAGGACCTAGGGGCATGAAACGCGATATCCCCAAGCAAAAGGGTCGTCAGTACGAATAATGTACAGAGTATGTAAGGAATGAAAAATAGAAAATAATAGACATGAGAGAAATATGGAGAAAAAGACTCCACATATAATTCTGAATAACTCTGTGAATCATTAATATGTATAATGCCATACATATGCCTATAAATGTCATATCGTGCATAGGTACATGTGCTTATAACATTATCAAGTCCCTGAGGGCATCCCATCATATCATCTCGGCCACTCTGGGCAAAATCATCAACGTATACCAGCTGATCAGGTGGTGGTGCGTATATAACATTGTAAACTTTTCCTATATCCCATATACATATATACACGTATATAATGTCATATGTTCATGGGTCAATGTATATGTATAAATGAATGCAATGTATGATTAAGTACGTCAATAAAATCTCTCAGGACATCATAAGACCATTATGCTTTAACATTATGAATTAATTGTATCAACTTACATAATTTCTAAAACCTATGAACAGACGAAAGAACAATAAGACATGTGGTAATTCAGGAACATAGGCACTTCTAATACTTCTATGAATAGAGTTATTTGTGGAAGTTGTGCATTTGCTCGTTTCGTTTGTATCGTCATGTCAAATGGAAAGAAGGGATATCCTTAACATACTTGAGCTGATTCTCTTGACAATCCCTATAATATACGTAAATTGCAACAACACGTAACGGTCGTTCGAAGTAGAGAAAAATCCGTATGATGTTCTTGATAAAGATTGTACCGTGATCTCTTAGAATTTCAAATATCGTTGCGATTACACCGAATAGCTTCGTGGAAAATCTCTTAGAGTTGCTAATCAGAATTGAAGCTTAATCCGTCTCTTGCCATGCTAGAATGATACCTTAATAAGGTATATTTCTTAAAATTATTGGATAACTCACGTTATTGTCACATAAGTTCTTATATGAACTTGCTGAAGCACCCTTCATCACCTTGTAGAGATACAAAGTGAGTTTAGAAAGGGTTTTAAGGCATTAGGTGTGCAACCCACATGGTATGATGATTTGGCCATTAAATTCTCTTAAAAAGTGCCACCTTGTTATGTAATTTAAGAGTCATAATTTGGGTCTTGATCCTTGTTTCAATTGTTGCCACATTGGCTTAATTAATTATTCAAATATTATAATTAATTAACCACTAATATCTTGATTAACTTAATAATCTCCCACTATTCAATAATTAATCAATTACCAACATTATTAGAAATTATCTCAAATTACTTAAAATACCACTTACTTTTAACACACTTTATACACCTTATAATCACGGTCATGTGGTACCTTATATGGCACTAATCCATAAATACCGAGTATTATAGGTCGGATCGTATTTTATCCCAAATTATCAAACTTCGACGAAATTCATCTTCTTTGATTTGCTTACCATCTCACCTTCACGAATTTACTTATCGCTTGTTGAAATTGCATAATGCTTATAATCTCAAACTAATCTCTTTCCTAAATTTACGTTGCTTAACTTATAACGAAACTTCAACATACGAAAATGTGGAATGTAACATCTCATTTCCGAGCTTATATCAATTTACTTATGGCGAACTTTAACGTACAAAAACCTGGGGTGTAACATAATTCCCCTCCCCCCCCCCCTCTTTTGGAACTTTCGTCCTCGAATGTTGACTAATGCACTTATTGTTTTCATAACTTATGTCATACGAATACTTTAGTACCCTCCTTTCCATCTAGGAAACTGTTCTGTGAATAAATACAAATGCAAGGGCATTCCCCCCTTTAGGCCTCTTTCTCACACCACGACTTGTGATCGGTATCCTTCCTATCTTGTAACTGTTGCTACCTTCTATCATGCAACTTGTACGACTCTAACCTTGTGAGTGCACCTATGCGATGCTTCTCTCCTTTTTCCTCCCCTTTTAGCCAATCTCTAGGCCTCACTTTATAAACATATGCAGAGCTTGACAAGATGTCCCTCTGGGCATCTATAGTTATACAGAAGTTCTTTGCTCGACACTTTGTCGAATTTACGAATATTGCTATATCTTGTTTTGTGGACCTGGTTATTCATCTGTATGACTTTACTACATCTAGGTAGGTCATACTATACTATAACGCTTACCTTGGTTTTATTATTATCGAGGGCTGCTACCCAATTCCAGGTTACTCTCTCGCTTCTTATCATATATATGTAAGTCAAGTCCTTCAATGCTTCCTTATTACTATTCATTTAAAGGATGGAATCCTTATCTCCTCTCATACGTTGGAAATTCATCCATATATTGTCGGTTCACCTTAACATTGATCCATAATCTACCACTAATAACTTGAAACCTCTTATGTAATGCATTGTCACTATGGCTTACTTCTCATTAAGGAATATCTGAAGTGACTTTCCTGATCCACCTGGGGGCGATACAGCGGTATATTTCCATAATCGTATTTCATAGCATCTGTGAGCACGTGATATTTGCCCTATATGAGAATTATTCCCAAAAAAAAAAAATTCAAAATAAAATAGTTTGGTCCGCAGGGCTGTTAGTTTCTGAAACCTTTAAGAAATAGGCTGCAGGGCTGTTAAGTTTGGATATATAAACAGACTGATATACATTCTGAAAGGGGACACAGAGAAAGGAGATAGCAGAGAGATTTGGAGAGAGATTAAAAAAGCGGGTATAGGCTCTTATCTACACTTTTGAACCATCAGTATTGGGGTTGAATCATCAGTTTTAAAGGGTCTTTTAACCATCAGTTGGGGAGAGTTTGGAAAGGAATTCTTGAGTCTTAAGAGTCTCTTTCTAGACAGTTTTGTAGCCTTCAGTCCGGGGTCCAAGAGTCCTCCTCGAGCCTTTAATTTCCAGCCTTTGGAAATCCTGCCCA